>JH153470.1:178008-192553 GCA_000226015.1 Mnemiopsis leidyi | reverse complement strand
ACTTTGAAAATTAGTCAAAAAATTGGAAAAAATAATACATGCGCGCATCCGCGTATTTATTTTTCATGATGACCTCAAACCCAAAATTGCTTAGAAATGTGATTTGATAGCTTAAATAATATTTAAAAAATGTTTATAGAAAGAAAAATGAAATTTAAAAAAATTTTGATTTGAAAAAATTTTTCAAAAATTCCTGACCTGCTGCGCCACCGTATAGCTGTGCTATTGAATTAATATATTTTATATTTTGATTGCTGTCGAAAATAAAAATTATTGTTTTATTGTTTTATTATGTTTTATTACCGCGTAATCTCGTTAAGCGTCATATTCGCGTCATTTCAATAACTTAAAAACACTTATACACTTTTAAAAACACTTATAAATCTTTATAAGACTTTATAAACCTTTTCTGTAATTCTTAAGCAATTAATGACGCCTTCTACAATTTGCACTGTTAATCAGTTTCCGTCCGCTGTAATTGCTTGTCATGCTTTCACTATGGATCACCGCATTACTAATACTTTTTCATATGATATACTCTGGTATGACGTTCTGTATAATATTTAATTGCTTTATTAAGTTTTCTGCAAAACTGCTAGTTAACTGCACAAGAACTTGTATTATATAATTACTTGTAAGTTTCTACACTTACAATTTAAGCAACTACGAGCGCAGCTGCTACGTAAAAGGGCTCTGGTTAGAGCTTGCTACACGTTGCATAGCCCTCCGGCGCGCGCGAAGCGCGCGGTGGCGTGGCCGCCGCGAAAAGGGTCACAACGTGAGACAAGTTAGAGCAACTATTGTCGCAGTGATACCCGACTCTTTCAGCCCATTAACGGGCGATGTGCGTCTTGAATTTCTTCGAAATTCATTCATGTCGTCAGGCCAGAAATGCGTGGGAGCGCGTGATGGCCGCGACAGTAGGTTATCAACCTACAAATATAATCTCGTCAAGACAAGGGACAAGTGATGCGACGGTGCATGCAGTGCGCGCGCCGCGCGGAACCATTTAATATATGTATCCGTGCGTGCGCCAAAAATTGACTTTTAAATCAAACGGTTAACATGTCTTTCGCGTCTGCCGTCAACTGCATCTACGTACTTTGCCGGTTGTGCAACATGCTTACAAGTTACAACAATACACTATACACTATACAGGGAGCAGTTCAGGCTGACTTCAATGCAGCGAAAACGGAAAACATCGTCTTTCGACGTGAAATTCAAATCCAATTTTAACAAAAGTACAACAATCTAAATTTTAATCTTTGAATTTAAGGCAGGATGTATTGAATGCAGGACAGAATACAGATGCAACATCTTACACTTTTTGATGTATATAAGCAATCGTCACATTTTGATTGGAATTCGGGTTTTTAATTCGAAAAAGTTAGACAACCCAAACAAGTTTAATGCTGAACAGTAAAATTCAAACAAAATGTATACAAATAAGCAAAGAAGGCTTTCAAAACAGGAGTTTTGAAGGATAGCACTTATATGAAACATCTTAGCAGCTGGCATCTAAGAATGATAGAATATCAAAATAAATATTTAATTTCAAAATGTCAACCATGATTTAAATGAAAACTTTCATTGCAGAAGAAGTTAACGTTGAATTTCTCAAATTAAATGAAACAAATTCAACTGGCAGCAGTGGCCACAAAAAATTAATAGTGAAATGAAATCAAATATCTAAACACTTATCGATAAGAATGAAAACAATCAAAATTCTAGAAAAATGTAAGATATAACTTTAGCCTATGATTAATCACTTGCACTGTTTCATTCTTGAATACTTTATTACTAGTGGGGAACTATTGCAAACAACAAATCTTTGGATTTTCGCACAACGAGCAGTTTTAGTAAATTGTACTGAAATTACACTGGTTTGTGCGAGTATTGCATTGCATTTTTTCCCGTATCTTGCCATTTGGGCCCGAAGGGCCCAAATGGCAAGATTGTTTTGATACGTTTTGTGCACGTGCACAAAAAGTACAAAACAAGGGTTGGCGATCGACAGCGTAATTTTGGAATATTAGCTCGAAAAGTGTCCGTACGTACGTCCGCGCTCCTTTATCAAACTTATCATGTATACAAATACGATTATAGGTTTTAACTGCCCAAGGCCACAGAATGTACTTTTATAGATATACATAATCATTATGAAATTTATGTATATTTGCCTCACATCAAGAAAAATGATCAAAATTCTATGAACTTTAGTTTTATTGAGTAATTAGTCGAAATTTGACAGATTGAAAGATGAATGTAACACGATTTTAATCTCAGCTCCGTATAGGGTACAAATCTATTTAACGACAAACTTACATAACGCTATTAGTATAAAGTATAAACACAACGCAATATGACTATGAATAAATTGTAAAGGTAGCACAGACAATTGAATTATAACGACGCCATACAGACTCACGATATTTGAAATAAAACAATGAAAAGAACGCGCGATAGTGTTCAAACCTTGCGCGTGCAGAGTGAAATTTTAAAATCATGCATTGAACGGCTGTATTAATTCGCGCGTCTGTATTACACGTGCAGAGCCAGAACTATGAAAATTAACCGAAATTACGTGTGGTTAGTGGTTGCGTATTATGATTCCTTATTTCGCGAATTTTAATTACAAAAAGCGACGGCATGATAATTGATACGGGAAATTCAGCGGTCGCCTGACACAGTGAAAGCGGCCGCAATTCTTGTTGTAAAAAGCTTTTGTATTTTTAGAAGAAAAATAAGGCACCCACAAAACTATTTCATGTTGATAATGCTGTACTAAAGAAGTAAGTACTTAGTTCGAAATTTTAAAGCTTTCTTCCGTAAAGTCTACTTAATAAAAGGTCAACATCCTTTAATGTTGAAAGTCAATATTATCGAAATTCAAATTAAAAAATTCATTATTAACAAGTTGTAACTAAAATAAAGCTCAAGATGTCAAGAAGACGGAGAATTCTCAACAATTTTCAAGTATCAACACGACAGATATTTTATACACGATGATTAAATGTGAATAAGTTAAGAAGTTATCGCAATATCAAAACATAAAACATACAATAACATACAATAACACGACTACAAAACTCTACAGCCCCTCAGCAGTTACGATCAACTCTTTGCAAAAGTCTGTGTGAGGAAACTCGTGCAGTGAGTACATTACGAGAGAGATGAAGATCATCCCGAAAGTTAACATCGCCATTTTGTACAGCTGGTTTATGTAACGGTGAGCGAATTCCGGAGCGACTATCTCCAGGAATGTGACCTGTACAAACGTCCCTGCAAAATTTGTACAGTATTAAACTCTGGTATCTTAAGACCTGTAACTGTGTAATGAAATTAAATCAGCCAGTTTAAAGTACAGATTATGAGCAGGCACCATGACTGCCCAGTATCAGTTTCTAAGTATCGTGAATGACAGAACTCTGATCCTAAAAGTAAAAGTGAACCTGTAGCAAGAGCTTTAAGTACAAAGACGACTTGAGTCAGAGTGTCGTCAGTAAAGTGCCGAACAACAACCATTCCAATACCGATGCCGACGGGACAGGAGATAACGAAGATGGATAACGAGACAACAAACTGTTTGATTGTGTGTTTGTCGGCAAACAGTTTCAGTCCTAGTGCAAATGCTAGGCATACCTGGGGTGGTTTAGAAACACGGTTTAAGTTGAAGTTCATTTAGACATCAATTTAGCCCAGAAAGTACTGCGTATTGTTATGTTAGTTAATATAACTCAAAAATAGTATAATTTTACTGTGTAACAATTTCCCTTAACTAACAAACCTCGTGAATGATAACAGATAAGAAGAGAGTGATAAAAAACCTCGTGAATGATAACAGATAAGAAGAGAGTTATAAGATCCTCCACAGTATCAGCTAGACCGATAGCTATTCCCTCTAGTATGGAGTGAATTGACAACGCTACCACTAGAATGTACGCTCCCCAACCTAGTTCCTCACTCTGAAAACCAGAAAGTTTTACTTTTGTAGTTTGCGGAAGAACAGGAAGTACGAATTATTAATAGCGGCTGAACGGACAGCATGTATGCTAGCCTTTTATACAAAAAGAATGTACAAATCTGAAACAACTTGTATAAAAATTAATTAGTGCAGTGAACTTGGAGTGCAGTTTGCAATACATCGCTATAATCCTAAGAGTCACATTGACGCAGTACACACACATTACATACGCCGCCAGAGTAGATTTCAGTGCAAAAATCACATTCACAAAAGATCGAGTGACATTGGATCAATACATATTGCATACTAAGTATACTCTATTTTAAAAGCTCAAATTGCCACAATTCTCGGGAATCTTGCGACAAAGACACTGACACAAATTCAGATCTTTATCATGTTAATTAGCCAGTGTAATCATTAGTGTATAAGATCTTCAATGCTTTAAAATCGGTGAATAAAAACAAGAACAAACCATGGTAAAATGAGAGACGTGATCGTGACCCGGCCCATCATGACTGTGACCATGACTGTGACCATGGTGTGGTTTCTGGTGAGGGTCGAACAGTGCCGCGCTCTCATCCTCCTCCTCGTCCATCCTTGTCTGCAGCTGTATCTGGTGGGCGACATGCTCGTACTCCGCTGCCATGTTCTCTATGATCATGACGGCAATGAGTCCGACACAGATGAGGAGCTCACCTACTGGGTAGGAAGAGTCTATACCTGCTGTACAGCGAAACTTAGCTGCAGACTCAGACACCTGGGGGAAAGTTGTTTTAGAGGCATGTTTGTTGTAGAGGTTTTCTTTTGTAGCATGTTGATCTACAACATCTTTATACCGGCATAAGACGATAAAACCACGGTGTTGAAAGTTAAGATTATTACATTTAGAATTAAATCAATATTACATATTAAAATACATAAAGTCAAAACGAAAATCAAGAAAACAATACCTCAGGAAAGAGATGGAGGAAAGTTGTGCCGATTAAGACACCCCCAGAGAATGCAGATAACAAACTGAGGTGCGCTTTGCTAAACGTGTTACCAAGGAGAAGCGGGGCAAATCCGAACAGATAAACTCCAACAATCAGGCTCACGATAGAGATTATCTGCCAGGTTAATAATGACGTCATCACTAGCTTCATGTAGGGAGAATTTGTTATTAAAGCAACAAATTAACAGACAAAATCCTAGTCGGTTTAACGCAGTAAGTGATGGTTCAGATAAATTCGAGATTAACAATTGTACATGAGCTAACAGGTGCTTCATGAGGTTGAGTTCTCTTGTTCTAAGTTGTAAAGGTTGTAAAGGTTGTAAAGGAAGGTATGTTGGGACAATTGTACAAAACTTCCTCGAGCCAGGTACTGTATCAGAACTTCTTAACCAGGTGAACAATGTTACTGTGTACTATACAGCATGGCAGTCACGAATATCAGCTTCTTAAACCACCTGGTCTGTAATCAAAAGAGGGAAGTTTGATTTCTTGATCTTAAATCTTGCTATCTTTTGTTTGAAAACATCTCGAACTTGGAGACAGCAGTAAAACACGGTGAAGGATAAAACCAATCTATAAAAGCTCAAATAAATTCAACATTTAAGAAACTAATGTCAGATGTAATGTGAAATCCCTAAGATGACTCCTCAGGTTTAGTTTCTTCTGGTTTCATGGTAGGAAAGAGCAACACTTCCTTGATGTTGTAAGAGTTCGTCAAGAACATAACCAGGCGATCTATACCCATACCGAACCCGCCTGTCGGCGGAAGACCGTATTCTAGGGAGGTACAGAAGTTCTCGTCTACCATCTGAGCTTCGTCATCTCCCGCAGCTTTGTCTAGCGCCTGACGTGTATCGGGTTACACATAGTGATAATATACATTGCGTCTTGTGTACTTATAGTACATTTATATATGTAGTATACATCTAGTACACTTTATACATAGCACACCAACATTGTGTAGCACTTGCTTAGTTGAGTAAGCTTGTCTTCTTCTAAGGTGAAAGAGTCAGAGATTCTGAAATCTGGTGAACAGCAATACACATCGGAGTACATTATATATGAATGTATATAAAACATATCTATACACTGTATACACTGCACACTGTACAGTGTACTATACAGTGCAGTACATAGTGCACAGTGTAGTGTACAGTGCAGTGTGTAGTGTACATTGTGTAGTGCAGTGTATAGTGTACAGTGCAGTGAATAGTGTACATTGTAAAGTGTACAGTGTTACATAGTTAGTAAAGATATTGTTAGTAAAGATATTGTTCTTTGTTAAGTGTACAGTGTATAGTTTAACTAATAGTTAAGATATACAGAGGATTGAAGGAAGGCCCACTACACTGGTCAACAGCCACACGTGTGGTTTGTAGTTACTCGATTTCCTGGATATGAACTATACCCTAGAATTTAAAGGTGAAATCTACGTGTGAGCCTGACATGGCTATTTCCCCTGGAATGCTGGATGAAGGAGAATGGGAACAAAATGAGGCTTGCCAAACGCACAATTGACATTTGTTTATTAATTACCTGTTTTTCAAATTGAGCTCGTTGCACGAACGGATCGTTCAACTCCGTGTAGGCGTTACAAATTTCCTGAAATACAAATAGTATGTTTCGCTCTGTGTAATGTAATTGCTGCATCTTGATACAATGGACAGTACCTACGCTAAAATGCAAGTATTATCCTCAACTAAAGTTTAGACTATGAATGA
Source organism: Mnemiopsis leidyi (assembly GCA_000226015.1). Taxonomy (NCBI): domain Eukaryota; kingdom Metazoa; phylum Ctenophora; class Tentaculata; order Lobata; family Bolinopsidae; genus Mnemiopsis; species Mnemiopsis leidyi. The sequence continues at coordinate 185,877 of JH153470.1, read as the reverse complement.
GTTTTCTTGTTACCAAATACAAATGTTGATGATTTAAAGACATTATAAAACACGCACACTCATTTTTGCAGTGTCACGCTGGCACTTTTCCACGCATTGCCGTGTCAAATTACAATACAGCCGTTGTAAACTTTCCACGCTCCCAGCTTGATTATAACGATTCAAACTGACAAACTCAATCGCACATTCCACGGCACGGAGCCAATTTGAAACTAAACTGCCCAATGCGCACCTCTCGCCCTAATCAAGTGACAAGACATCACGATCTGTTGCGCCAATCACGAACAAGGATCATGCGCTTCTCTCCAATCAGAACACTGTTTTACATGACGTGACAAACAGAGCAACCTAATTGGACGATATTTATTCGTGGTGTTTTATATAGAATAAAGACTTGCACTTGGAGCTTATCAAAAATAACACACTCCCTCGCTACGCTCGGTCGTGTGTTATTTATGAATAATAAACTCGCTATACAGCTCGTCTATTATTCAAACATAACGAGCGCTACGCGCCCGTTATGTTATTAGATAATCCCCGGCGTGCGCATCTTTATTCTATATATATCAATCCCGACGAAACAATCAAAATACTATGAAGGTTGATAATGATGTATTGGACACATTTATCGGTGCATATTTCACAAGAACCAAAAGCCGGTCCTAAAATAAATAAATAAAAATAATAGAGGAAATATTATCATTTCATATACTTATTTCATAATACTCGCGATAAAAAGGCTAAGTCAATAAACTAAAAAAATTCCAGCAACTCGAAAAAAACCCTTACATCTGATAGTCGGTGGTACAAAAACAACACTGAGTACACTGAGTACTTACTATTAGACTTGTTGACCACTTGACTGCTGTTCATTAATTATGTACCTACCCTGTCATCTAGACTGCAGTAATTACCCCACACTATTTAGTAATTAGTAATTAGTTATGACCAACTAACGACACAAACCTTGGTAGCGACGAAGAGTTCGAACCGTTCTGTAAGGCCGGGTGTGGTGCGGTGGTACTTAGCTAGAGGACACATAATCTGGGGGTGCTCCGTAATGAAGGTGGGGTTGTTGCACTGTACTTCTAGCAGATCTCCAACCTGGGGATACAGAGAGTTTAACTCTCTGCAAACTGTTATCTGACTCGGCTACATCTGGGTTAAAGTTATGTGAGCTCCCAAACTGAACAATACAATCAACATCAGGGTTTTATGCTATTTATTGAGGATCGAAACCAAGAGTTATAAACTGACAAGTTTGTCAAGGAGTCTGGCGGACGTGCGGGGAGCGGAACACTCGATGTTGTGTTTTGTACACAGGTCACTGAGGAACTGCCGGGAAGACTCGGATTGCAGATCTGTGGCTGGTGGGAACTTTACTTCCAGCAGTTCTTCCAGTGTGGGAATCATGGGAATTCTCCTGATGGGAAGAATTGTAAAAAATAAATAATCTATTTTCAAAATTTCACCAGAGACGACTGAGATTGCTAATACCAAAAACAGAAAAAGCTCCGAACTCCAGAAAGAGGAAAATTGAAAAAAAGAAAAGCGGAACCAAATGAATTTAAAGACTAACTTGAAGGGAGGGGTGAAATCCATGATAATCGGTTCTTCAGCTCCCATGGGGGTAAACTCCACTTTATAAGATCCGGTGATTGCTTTAGCCATGCCTGACAACATCTCCTCAGCTATCTCCATCAAGTCGTTGTAATCTGCGTAGGCCATGTAAAACTCCATAGAAGTAAACTCAGGGTTGTGAGTCATGTCGATACCTTCGTTCCTGAAGTTCCTCCCGATCTCGTAGACCCTGTCTAATCCTCCCACTACTAACATCTTCAGGTAAAGTTCAGGTGCTACCCTCATGAACAGGTCCATGTTCAGGTCATTGTGATGGGTTACGAATGGTTTAGCTGTTGCTCCTCCAGCTACCATGTTCATCATCGGTGTTTCCACCTCCAGAAAACCTAGATTGTCCAAAAATTTGCGGATGTAGTTGATGATTTTAGAGCGAACGTAGAATTTCTGTCTGACATCCTCGTTCATAATCAAGTCTAGGTAACGTTGTCTAAATCGTGTTTCCTTGTCCTTGAAACCGTAGTGCAGTGTTGGCAACATGTGCAAGCAGGGAGTCAGAATGTGCACTTCTTGGGGTATGATGCTCAATTCTCCTTTCTTCGTTTTACCAGGATGACCAGTGCAACCGATTATGTCTCCCCGGTGAACTCTAGAGTGGACAGCTTCGAAGTCCTGGGTAGAAAATGTAGCATTTGCCATCACCTGGATTTTAACACCTTCACCGCGCAAATCATAGAACCTGGGAAAACACTACATTCATATGTTTTTTAATGTAGATGGGAATATATCCAGTGCAAGCGTAAATTAAACACAAGTTTGGAAAATGATAAAAACTTCAAAAATATGGTAAAAGAAGCACCATCGTACAAGTATACATAACTGTACATTGCTACATACATAGCATGTATAGCTAGTAGACTGTAGAATCTCTGATATGAAATACAGACCTCAGTTTAGCCCCAGATTCTCTTATGGAATGCACTCTGCCCGCAACGGACACCACTTCTTCTGAGTGTTCTCCAGCTTCCAAATCTTTGTACTTCTCGATGTAGTGAGACAATGACGATGTAACATTGAATTTGTGAGGGTATGGTGTTTCACCAGCCTCTTTGTAGCCGAGAATTGTGCTACAGCGGTGTTCATGATATTTTCCAGGATCAAGTGGCTCTTCCACTTTCTTGGGTTTAGCTCCTTTTGTAGATTCCTCAGCAGATTTAGCTGCTTCTTTTGCAGCCTTTTCTTTTGCCTTCTGCTCCATCTTGGCCCTTCGTTTTAGCTCATTTTTGCTGAGCTTTTGTTCTCCTTCAGTCATGTTTGAGGAAAAACACCTGATACATAAACATTTTCAAAACATGCCTTTCAAATTGTTATATGTATGAATATAGGGGGGTTCAATTAAAAAATAAAGGAAACAAAACAAAAAGACCAAGCCAGTTTAACGATTTTGATGAAGCAACTGGTTGTTTGTGAGTGCAACCCAAAATATAAGCAACTTGATTTAGGATATTAATATGTGATCCAAGCAAGTTCATACACTTTTCAATAAAATGAAGCCTCCATAGCCCATTCAAAACTTTTCAATAAAATCAAGCCTCAATGGCCCATTCAAAACTTTTCAAATCAGTAACTTTATCTGGAAATTGGAATGTCCCTTTTCCTAAAATGTCAAGTAAAACCCTTGAATGTTTTAGTACATGTATTCAGTCTTAACTGTGAACAACATAGGCCGTTTAACAGGACCCATTGGGCACAGACAGCACCCATTATACGATTTAGGCACACTTTTTATATGCCGGCGCACAATCAGTCCGATTTCAACATCCTTTGTTGTTCACACTTCACAGTAACTGGATAAGAGATCTTGCAACTAGCGAAGTAGTGAAGATAAATAGATCAGCACTTCTTACCTTAACTGTACAACACTTGTGATAGGAGGAACTTTAGATGCAGAAGATCTGAGGAGCTGGTTCAGGAGTGGCACCAAGACACCCGTCTTAGCTATAAAACAATAGACATAGCAATTAGTAATCTGGCAAGTATATTTTTAATTTAAATTCTTTTTAATAGTTTTAAAATTTATATTTAACCTCAAGAATGTTTCAAAAATGAACTACAGATCAAGTGAGTTATTGGTCACAAACTTTAATAAAGTTCCAAAGCCCTGTAAGATAATGAAAGCCAGAAGATATTGCCTGTGGCAGATTTACCACAGATCTGACCAGATCTGTCCAGTCCCCAACCCTAACCAGTGCAGTGGGGTCATAATGCCCCAGCAGCCCTACCTACGCTGAGGGGCACATCATCAGGGGATGCAAAATCATCAAATAAACATGGGACATTTTGCAAAGTTTACTGCACTTCTAACAAAATTGCACGTTTTATTTAGCAACTTTTCTATTTATCTAGATTTTTTGCCATATTCTAAGAGTTGTTGGGGCGACTTTTTGTTGCAGAGGAGCAACTTATTGGCCAGGCTTCAAACGTAACACTACGGACCGTAAAAATGATTAAGGGTTAAGAATAATGTAAGGGTTAGTGTTAGGGTAAACACAGATTGAGACGCACTCCTAGTTTCAGTGAAAGTGAATGTCTTAAAGGCCCTACCTTGTCCAGTGTTCCATTTGCAAAAAATTTTTGTTGGTAGATCTGTGAACAATTTGCATAAAAGAATGGACTGCCACCAGTCCAAATTTTATGAGATTATTGATAGAAGATCAGTAGACATCACTAGTGATGAGTATAGTTTAGAAATACATTTGATAGATCATGGTTTAGGAATGCATAACAATTTTAACCATTACATTTTTTTTGAAAATTGTAGTCCTAGTATGTTAGAAGTTAAAGAAAACAATTTCATCCATTTACTTAATTCCCTTAGACCTTTTGGTTTGAATACTATTAATCCTTTTGGCCTCCCTGTGAATATACCTTTTTGTAGATTTTCATTGGTTTTAAGTTTTCAACTTTGCCATCCACCTTTTTGGAGAATTATTTAGTTTCTTTCGTATTGAGTTTCACTAACCTTTTCTCATTTTTAGGTTCTATGTCACTGAGGATGATTTACCGAAATATATTTGACTTAGGACTTGGATAGTAATGTTTGAAGTTTAGTTTCCTGATGTTGGAGTATCATTCGTGTTTCTGATATTTGGGTTAAATCAAACTCCTCTAAACACACATTGATAAGTCTGCCAGATTGAAGATTACATGTGAAATAATATAAGTGTCAACAAAGTTGCATACATTTGTGGCCTTCTTCTGGCATAATGTCTGCAACTTGGTTATAGATATAATTAGATTGTGCCAGATTCAGGTGAACTAGACAGACTCTAGTGGACTGCCCCCCAAAATTTGAATGAGGGGGGGGCCAAGGTATCATTTGCGAAATAGCTTCTAAGTTATCTGACACAAGCAAAATTTCAAAACTCATGTTTTGGCAAATACACTTTAAACATTCTTATTGTGTTCTCCTCTTTTCACTAATGTTTTGGCAAATACCCCATTCTCATTCTTATTGCATTCTCCTTACACTTACAGCTATTCTGAACTGGTCTGAAGATTGAAAGCTATCAGTGGGCTTTATTCTTTCTGTATGGAAACTAGGGAATTTAGAATTGTGATTTTGAAATGACAAAGAATGCCAGGGTGCCATGGCCCTCTCAAATATTTAGAAGGGGGGGCCAATTATCATTTGCTCTCTCCCCCATTTCTTGAACAACTTTTACTAGGAAATTGCTTCTAAGCTATCTGACATGTACCAAATTTTTAAAATTTTCGCCTGCAGCATGCTTAATAGACTATAATGTTACTGACTTGCTTTGCCTAACAACCTCCACACAACTAAAGCTACCCAAATTAAGTATATTGCACTGGTTGTAAGAACGCAAAGGTGACATACTATCACTTTTGCATAGTTGAATTAATTCAAGAATCATACCTACCTTATTCATGTTATTTATTATGAAAAAGTGCCAGGGTCAAGATCTTTCATTGAAAACTACAACTGAGTTGATAGCGGTGCTAGGAGTTCTGTGTAGGACTTAAGCTGAAATTCGAAATACATTAGTTACCTAGCACAGTGTTACTGATAAAATAGCACTTAGACTCACATAACAATTAAGCTCAGCTCAACTTTTTAAAAAGCGGAAGGATATTTTTATATTTTTATTGTGTAATTGATATTACAGACGAGAAAATAAAAATTGTTTAACTTGAAAACTTGTTCAACTTGAACTGCCGAAATGGTTTAAATCAACTTTAAAGGCTTAATGTCTCAAAAAATTTTGCCTGGGGTTGGCTGATGAGTTTTTTAAAGAAACATCATATTTATGCAGACTTCGTTTTATGGGTAAATATATGATAACATTATGCATGTGCGAGCGAGGTGGCACGAATGGCCGCCAAGGGAGCATTATGGGCAAAATGATGAAAATCCCCTCCACCCCCAGTTTTAAACATGTTCCCCCACCCTGTGGACTGTTTGGTGTATCTGATCAGCTTGACAAAGTCCATCTAGGCAGACTTCTTGGCAGACTCCTTGATGTCAAGGAAGATTATGATAGTGTGTCAATTTAGCCTTCACACATTAAATTCTCAGTATAGATTTTGGATAAGTTAATTTATTTTACACCAAAAAGTCCCTCCAACTAGGCATGGAATTTTAATTCTGGTCGTCGCTCGTTGGGCTTAAATTTCGAATTATTTTTCTGAAATAATCAATTTGGGATTAAGGATTTAAATGTAAATCATTATAAATAAATAAATAAGTCATGATAAAGTCTGATCAATTAGAGTCTAGTCTTGATTAAATTATAAGCGAGACATCTCTTGTCAGTCGTTGTCTGACCTGCTGCCGCGAAGTTAAGCGGCAGCCCCCCCGCGCGCGAAGCGCGCGGCGCGGCAGCGAATGGGCCGCAACGCAAGGCAAGACATCTCTACACATAATTGACGAGATTTTATCTGTTATCCGTCTACTGTTTTTGGTTCTAACGAAACGTTTAAACGAAACGTTCAGCTTGGAGTCTGAGTAAGAGCTGCGAGAGTCGGGTATCACCTTGACTAGATTATATCCATCTACCGTACTACTATACCATTCATGCAGCTCTACGATATGCTTTATCATTTATAGCTGCGTGAGTTGTCGCGGTGATACCCGACTCACGCAGCTAAATTAAGCTTTCTGCTTTCGTTAGAACGTTAGACGGATATAATATCTCGTCAACTGCGTGAGTCGGGTATCACCTCGAATATTGTTTCCAGTTGACAACTCTCGCTGAGAGACGTTCGAGAGGTGACCTGATTGACGTTAAACTCAAAACTAGACTTTGACATTTGACTAATTGCTCCTAATTTGCTACACGTTGCATAGTTCTACTGCAGGTTAGGTGAAGAACCAACCTAGCTGGTTACCGCAATCACTTAATTATATGTTCTGGCTGACATCTAAACTATAAAAGTCAATTAGATCACAGAGCTAGTGGTGTGCTGGGATTAATAAAACGAGCATGGCGAAGGGGTGGTTCTCAAAACTGCAGTTGCAGCTGCCATGTGTGGCATATATTACCTGGGGACCTCAGGCTAATTGTTGCTTTGCCGCGCATTGCCCGATAAGGCATATAATGCACCTGATAAGGTGAAATACAAAATATTAATATATGATCATGATTTAAACAAATATTTTGGTAAGACATAAGAGGCTTGGTTAATTGTTAATTTTGATGTACTTTGGCACATATTGCAACATAAAACATTTATATAAAGTCCATGTCATGTTGCATTTTTTGATTAAGTTAACTCAAAAAGGTGTACTTTTTGTTAAACTTGTAGCTTACATTTTGCCTCTGAACAATGCATGAGAATTGAGAAACTGAAACAAATTTATTTGGTCATTTCTACCCGACTACCCATCTATCTTTTTGATTCTGCTATTGATGTTTAGGTATTTATAATAAACGCTTTGGTCCATGGTCTTGTAGTTATTTAAGTGCCGAGGCCTTTTCAGAGTAAAACAAAATATTGAGTTTTATTTGCCACTGGTTTGTTCATTGTATAGTTGCCGTTTTATTGTTTTATGGTAGTCGTTAAATTCTTCCCCGCTATTGCCACTATCATGCATTTAGATATATATGATATATATATATGATAAATATAAATAACAAATAATGATGCCAGCATCATCACACCTTATCTCTCAAAGTAAAAAATCCTAATTAATGTTAATAAACCTTTTTCTGGCTACAAAAGAGTTCTCCTTGAGAAATTCATTATGTCTCAAAAAAAGGTTGACTGCGT
>JH153470.1:146085-168463 GCA_000226015.1 Mnemiopsis leidyi | reverse complement strand
ATACAGAAGTCTGAGCCTTTTGACGAAAATTTGCTACAAAGTGTTCTGCAGTACTGCACCAAGAAAGCTAAATAACCTTTTTACTATATAAGATCCTTCCTATTGTCCTGAAAGTTGAAACCAACAACCTGTAACACAAACATTATTGCAGAGGGAATGTGCAGCCCGGCTGAGTTCCAGTGTGTAACACAAACATTATTACAGAGGGAATGTGCAGCCCGGCTGAGTTCCAGTGTGTAACACAAACATTATTGCAGAGGGAATGTGCAGCCCGGCTGAGTTCCGTTGTGGAGACGGGAGGTGTATTGAAGCTGGCTACCAATGTGACGGTGTTGTGGACTGTGATGATAACTCTGATGAACGGGGATGTGGTATGTTAACATTTATGTATCTTTTGTAAGCGTTATCTTAAAACGAAATGTTCCTCGGAATTATTGTGATCTTTGGGTTCATGAAACAACATTAAAATCATGTTACATCACGCATTACTAAGTCAAATGACAACATGATTATAAGACAACAACATTAGACACGTGACATGACAACAAAACTTGACATTGGAACCACTGCAGATCCCACATGTGATCCTCTCCGAGAGATAAGCTGTATTGACGGTACATGTATTCCATTCGAGCAGAGCTGCGATGGCGAGATCCACTGCCCTGATGCTAGCGACGAGTTTAATTGTGGTACGCATCTTTACCATCTCAAGAATATCAAAACATACTCCTAGTCTAGTCATTACAACTTTCCGTCTGAACAGATCAAAATGTTTTAACCCTATATGTCTTACTAGCCCTAGCTTCTAACACTGGTTGAAGTTAGAAGAGCTAAGTACCAAGACACAAATTTATGTTTAAAATCGTCGAATTGTTGTCACAACTGTTCACTGTTCAGGATCTGTAAACTGTACGGCGGACCAGTTCACTTGTAAGCGTTCCGGAACCTGCATCAACAGAGACTGGGTGTGTGACTATCACAGTGACTGCGATGACGGTTCTGACGAGCTGGAATGTGGTGAGTGTGTTAACAAATCTAAGATTATTAAGATATTCTAGATAGCTATTAAACATATTTTGTGTTCTTACTTTCCCAGAAACATCACAGTTTATAGATGAAGGCTGTGTGATTTGTACAAGTTCTCCTCTATGTAATGTTTGTTTGCTGGTTTCACTGCTGAACTCCTCTATTTCAGCTCCTATAACCTGTGAGGAAGGACAGTTCCAATGCGATGCCAGGATGTGTGTACCAGTGGAAGACCGTTGTGATGGAGTGGACGACTGTGCTAACGGAGCTGATGAGGAACACTGTGGAAGTGAGTGGAATAAGTTTTGAAATGAGACAAAACACCTCGTTATATGGGATACTTTTCGTAAAATACCTTAAATACTTCATCGATTTCAAAAATTCTGCATCCACCTCGAACTGGCTAGAAATTTAAACGCTTATGTTGCAAAAGCTTATTCGATCAAAGCTGTATTCGATAATTCAATTAAACTTTGTCCGTCATGACAATCTTAGTATAAGAATCATCAAATTAAATTCTCCACTTCAAACTGTAACAGTGGACGATAGTGAGTTGACACGTTGACGCGATGATCGCGTTGATAATGACACATTCACACCTCCATCAAAACTACATGTACCGTTCCGTTGTTTGAGAGCCTCAATCAGTTCTAACGAGGTTTCCCGGCTTAGCCTCAGTCTGATTTTACCACGTTGTGTTTCCCGTCCTTCTACTCCTCGTTCTTCCACTGGTTCAGATAAAGCTTTTTGTTTGCATTCCTTCAGAGTCTTCTTGTTGAGATGCACAGTAATCATCAGTTCAGCAAATTGAACCAGCACCCCCATCAAGGAATTCCTAGTTAAAAACACCACGGCTGAATCTCTCCACTTAGGACCTCTCTCACCAGTAACTACCACCGACAACACCATCTCCCCCACCGACAAGACCAGCGACACCACCATCACCATCACCGGCACACTCAGACAGCTCCTCCCAGACCTACAGGCTGCTGTAATCCCTAGTAAACCTGACACCAACAACCCAGTGTAGTATCCTATAGTGTGGACTTCAGCTCGGAGTACATTGTCAGGGTACAGAGACAGGTCCGTATCGTACGAGAGGAGCAGATAGATGAGGAGTAGGCCAGTAGTCAGGAACAGTTGTACAGTTAGGAGAGTGACGGAGAGAGTGAGGTAGCTGTGTTTCTTGGTGTAGTCTCTAAGTGATCTGGTACTGTTTAATGCTAGTTTTGTCAGCTGGAAAGCACATATCTGACCTCCCCTTATCCGGATGTGCTCTACAACCAGGAGGTAAGATCCTGCTGCTCGGGTCAGCTTGCTCAGGGAGAGGATAAGGAGGCAGGACCGGGGTAAAAGGGCTGAACAGGAGGTGAGACAGAGGGAGAGTGTGGGGATTGTTGCGGCTATCAGCAGGGAGTGTTTCTTGGACGTTTCTTTTTCGAGAAATCTGAAACTTCATTCCAAACTTGTTACGAAGATGTTCAAAAGATAATTTTAGATTATTAGATTATTGTCAAATGGTTAACTTCAAATGGTCGAAGATAGATTATAATCGACGTACACAAAATAAGGAAATTCCAGTACTCACCTACTAAAAGTGATGAGTACTTGCGATCTGTGTAGGAAGAAGTAAAACACAGCCACAACAGCGAAAACAAGTGACGTCACAACACAACCCATCGCCTCCCCACCATTGCCGACATATCCGCTCCACAACTCCACCGCACTAGGTAGTCGGTTTTCCGGAGATAAAAAGTTCATGATCTTATCATCCGGAGTGACAAGCGCAGGAGAAGTTCAAAATGAAACGCAATGAACCACTCTATACTTGCATATTATCGCACGAACAAAAATCATTGATAAAATTATAAAAAGTAAGCTAGAAGAGTAACTGAAGCTACGTTATGTTCTGCTCATTAGAAAGTTCTAGAGAAATTTAGACGCAAATTGTAAGACCATTGAACGGAGTTTATTAAAGTCGTTATCTAATTTGTCGACCGAACATTAAGCTTTTTCTTGCTCTCAGTTGGAAATAATTACCGCACTAAGGGTTGGCCTGTACAAAATATGAACACTTGTACTCTTGTAGATCGTACACACTTACATGTACTCTTATAGCATGTACTCGTATAGCCGCCCACCACAAGTGCACTTGAACCGGAAAGTTTGATAAACTTCAACGAGCAATATGTCAATGAAAACTGTCATATTCGTAGTCGGCTCAGTATGCATTTGAGATGTCATCGAAAAACATTTGAGATCGTCCAAATAACAGTCTAGACAAATCAGAGATAACGCAATGTAATTTTTCAGCCTTCTTAAAATTGGAACGTCATAGCAGCTATAGAGCATCATAGTAAGATTGCGGATAAGTCATGCAATAAGCGATGAATTTTCTACTGTAATGTATTTTTCTACTGCAATGTGTTCTGCTAGGTCCCAGGAAGTGCTCCTGTACATTTCATATTTCGATTTGTTGAACTCAGTATTTCTAGAACAGAACACATTTATCTCCGGTGCCGTTTATGCTTTGATGCGCACTCGTCACTTTTACCAGTTGCCTTGATTATGTGGCTATAGATTATAATATGTCTAGCATATGTCTAATGTCTATAGATTATATGTCTATTGTCTATAAAACATTTTCTTGTGTTTGAAACCTACTAAAACCAGATTGCAGTGTGACAGGAAAGTATCAATGTGAAAACAACAAGTGTATTTCCTTAACGCTTCTATGTGACGATTCCGACGATTGTGGCGATTCCTCTGATGAGATCAATTGCTGTAAGTTTTTTTGCTTTTTTCTTTATTTTACATAACATAAGTCTACACTGTTTTGCTATATATTATTCAGCTTGCAACTTTCATATTATATCTTTGTAGACACGCGCCAGTGCTCCGAAGACGAGTTTCTGTGTAATAACGGAAAATGTATCGACAAAACAAACTTGTGTGATGGACAAGTAGACTGTTTCGGCTCCGAGGACGAAACCGACATTCTCTGTGCAGGTTAGTCTCTAACTTCATGCTTGTTTACTTATACTTTATACTTGTTCACCAATTCAGTAGCTCAATAAACAATAGCTCTCGGCATTTTCATTCTAATAGCCGGGCGGAAAAATTGCTTAATTTTTAGTAATCAGCCGAATATTGAGAAAGGTAGGTTTAAATCTTGTTTCCCCAGTCGAGGAATGCACGCACTTCAGATGTGGAAGTGGAGAGTGTGTGGACAACAGATGGGTTTGTGACGGGGAGAACGACTGTGCTGACCGCTCGGACGAACAAGGTCTGAAATATTACTGCCTGCTATTTGAGTTGTGCTTTATGTATAGGTGACACGATAGTTAAATATTAAGGGTGATATAAGGGTGATATAAAGTTAATACAAGAGTAATTATAGAGTGATAAAGCTTATGACGATCCCCACTTCAGACTGTGACGCACCCGCCAGGCTCTTTGGAGGTTGTGACGGTTACACATGTATGCTAACGAGACAGTGTATTTCTGCTGATAAGGAGTGTGACAAGAATATCGACTGTTTCGACGGAACTGATGAGCTTCATTGTGGAGGTGAAAACATACAAACATACAGACAGGCGGACAAATTGACCGACAAACATACGGACAAACAAACAGATAAATAGACGGACAGCAGACGGACGAACTGCGAACAGCGGGCGAAACATCCCAAAATTATTTTCAAGTCTTGTAAGTCATCATAATCAACGCCATATAATATATATTAACTTGTATTTGATCTGGTGGAAAACTTGAACGTTACTTGCAGAAAACGAGTGTGCACTGGGTACCCACGAGTGTTCACACGGATGTGTAGACGCGATTATCGGATACAACTGTTTCTGTCCAGCGGGATACGAGCTGGCCGAGGACAACCGCAATTGTGTCGGTAAGTCTCGTCGAAATAGAGCAGCTTTTATAACCGCAACTGTTTTAGTTGATCGTTTTGTTAAGAACACAATACCACAAAGGCCCCACCCCAATCTAAAAACAAACTGTGACGGAACCTCACCTCCAGATGTGGACGAGTGTAGTGAAGTACCTGAACTGTGCGAACATTTCTGTTCCAACAACCGTGGAGGGTACAGGTGTGATTGTGCTGCCGGGTATGTCCTTGAAGACACAACCAGATGCCGGCTACATGGTGAGAATATTTTCTTTGTTACTTGAGTTATAGTTTAGAACCTTAGAACCGAGGTTTAGAACTCGAGTTGTCTCAAGAACTTTACGTATATTTGTTTCACCTTCTGCTATAACTTATAAGTATAAGACTATATAACCTATATAGTGATACAACTCTTATAGTTATATATCACTTCTATAAACCTCCTTTTATTATTCTTCCTATGTTTAACTGAACCCGTAATCTCAGGAATAAGAGAGATACCAAACTTGTTTTACTCTACAAACGAGGGTATATCCGCGTTAGGGGAACATGGCCAGATGGACCTGGTCGAGGAACGGTTCAACAAGATCACAAAGTTTGATGTCGATACGACTCACAACATCATCATTTACTACACTACCAAGACGGATATCATTCAAAAGTTTGATATGACTACCAACTATACCACGGTAGGTCAAAGGTTTGAACTCTTGCACAATGCACAATATTAATCAATAATCATCCAGTAAACAAGTTCAATCTTGACTCTTTCTTCCAAGTCTCGATTCCATTCACAATTTCTCACAGTAAAAACTATCAAAGTTTGTTCTGGCATTTACCAGTTGTATTCAAATTTCTATTATTTGGAACTTATTTCTTGTTTTCAACAATATTTACATTATCTATCAGACGCTGTACGAAAACATTGACACAGACACCCTGACGGTAGATCACGAAAATTCCCTCATATACTGGTCCGACAAACGACGCAGGGTGAGTTAGCGACTCGAGTTAGAACTTCCAAATTCAAATGCGATAATTGTTGTATCTCACATAGAAGTATCCTGAAGAGCCCGAAATATCTTTCCGAGCAGCTTGAAGATAGGATTCGTATTTTTAAAGAACTTTAAAACCTTCTGTATGATATTTCATTATAACGAGGAACTTAATACAATGATCAATGTAAAGGTTGCACTAAAGATTGGGCTGTACGAAACTCCTCAGCCTCGACATTCCTTGTTAAACATGTAACATGCCGTACAGCAAGGTTTGACTTCACCAAGCTAGGCACATATCTCGCTGTGTTGTAACCTCCTTATCAAAACCCCACATTCTAGGCGATAATGCGGGGCGACTACTCTGGCTCCACTGCAGTCCAGATACTAGACACGGCTGATTCCCTGCCCCATGCTCTAGACTTCAGTTCTAAGAGGGGGGCTCTATTCTGGGGTGTCTCAGGTCAAGGAATCAAGATGACAACACTGGAAAACATGGCAACTACAGATGTCGTGGTGAACCTGACTGATAATCATGTGATATCTGACCTCAAGGTAAGGATCGAGTATTTATTTTCTGTCAAGTTTTGTTTTCAAGGATTTTATATTATAGTATGTCGTGTTTCCATGTTTTTCCAAGGAAAAATTTTCTTACCGCTGCAAAATTGAGATTTGGACCCTACTTATAAAAGCGATCCCTTCCATTTGAGTCCGATCAATATCAATTTATCGTACAAGATTCAGATTGTACAAAGCTCCACTAGTAGCATGTTCGTTTCGTCAAAACCTGCTTTTTAAAGAAGTACAGGTAATTGTCGTGGAATATATAAACCCTACGAGTTGTATACTTAATAAGTACTTATTGTGAAAATAGTAGAAGTGAAATAGTAGAAGTCAATAGTAGAAGTCAAATCTCAAAAGGATGCTTTCAACAAAATGATATCAATTATTCAAACAATTCTAACTACATAAGATGCTTTCCATTTTGGGATTCCTGAGTCCAGAAGGGAGATAATTATTATCATATTCTCTGCACTAGGTGATCAAGGTTACATCCCGTGTCACAGAAACATGTAGAATCTGAACCGTGCAAGCAACATATGATCTTGAGTAGAAACAAACATGTAGAATGTGACCCTGACAAGTGTAATGTGTGTCCTGACCAATGTAATGTGATCCCTGGGCGCAACTGTCGTTTCTAGAATCTAAGCTACCCAATCAGATCACATTAATGATTTAGCAGCTTGTTAAACCGTGGGAGTTGGATTCTTCTGGGCGCAACTGTCGGCAGGCCCAGGTATGATGTTCGGCTAGCTAACGTTCTGGTGAAATACGAGCATTGGAACTTTCTTATTTTTCACATATTCATTTAATATTTTTCACATTTCGTGTTCACCAACCTAATAGTCTAATACATAGCTGTCAAGACAACGGATATCTAAGGTGACAAATCGAGAATAACTCGTTTTAGTGGGAGGAACTTTTGTCAAGCAATTAAGTGAACAATGACTTTTTTGTGTTTTAGATTCTATTCCCATGGCACCAAAATAAGATTTAGGGTTCAACTTGAGTATTTCATTTTATGTCAAATTAAAGTCATTGGTCAAGAGTGAGAGATGAGAATCAGAGAAGAGCTCCATTCAAATTTGCTTCCATGGTTACCAAACTCATTGAACTCTGAATTTTAAGGCATTTTCTCATCCTCATTCCTGAGTCACAATTCGGAACCAAACGCTGCTACTTATTTTCAAACAAAACGAAAATTAAAAAATCGACCCATTGTCATTAGACAGTATAGGACAACTTATGCGCTTTAAGTTTAATCCCTTTTTCCCTAAAATAGTCACATCCTTTCATATCATTTCACTATCACCTTTGTAGAACTTGCTCCTAAAATGTCCCTGTAAACCCCACTATTTCACTTCTCTCTTCACCCTGCAGGTTGATGACGTATTGGACCGAGTGTACTGGACTGATCCCCGAAACAGTCAGATCCACTTCCTGGACAGGGACTCCAACCTCCACGTCATTGAGCGGAACGTTTCATATCCTGTAGCGTGAGTATCTTGTTCTTCTGGTCATGAGTCATGCATTCATAATACCCCGAATATATTAAAGGAATTTAATTTTCATCCGTACGGTGCTATTTTTATGGAGTTATTTTTGCAATAAACGAGCTATTTTAGGTTCTACCGGACTGTTTTGTCATTACCCTAATTTTTCATCACTAGATTCCGAGACAAAGCATCATACCTGCATTTTTCACCTAATCGACAAGATTATAGATTCTCAATTTCAGGCTGGCAACATTTGAAAATTCTCTGCTTTACTTGGACCAGCACACAGCCGGTATTGTCAGTTACGACAGATTGACTGGGATTAAACACCCGATACCGTTAACTATACCCGTCAACTATTTCCAGGTTGTAATCAACCAGGAAGTTGCAGATGGTATGCCAGGTAAATTCCTCACATTAACGACACACGGGGAATTAAACATGAAAATTTGTTTTTAAAGCTGTAGTTTAAAAAAGAATAAACGAGATCTTCCCGTTACATGTCCAGACTTAAGCGAAAAGTCCCTAGGCCCTCCGTGACCCCTGATTTTGAACTTAACCCTGCATTACCCCCATGAACCCAACCTTACACCGACCCAATAACCCAATATAATTTTAAATGATAAAACCCGTCACAAAAGCTCAGTTAAAAAAACACATTCTATTTATAGATCAAGATGTGGTCACTTGTCTGCCGGACGAGATTCTCTGTGACGGTAGCTGTGTGATCAGGGACTTCATCTGTGACGGACAGAAACACTGCTCTGATTTGACCCGGGAAGAGATGGGCTGTGATCAGCCACTGTGGGTATCTTTATTAGTTTTAGGGCACTTCCCGCCTCATTCCGCCGATTAGATTTATTTTACACTAATTAAATTTAACTTTACACCAATTCAATTGATTTGGAATGCCATCGTGAACTTTAGTAGAAATTCAGTTCAATGTAATTATTGTAAATATCGGCTGACTTGTGATCTCATCCTGCACCTGCCCCAAATTCCGAAAATTTTTCCTGTTCTTGTCTGGTTCCAGTCGTGTTTTGTAAGTTCAAGTACTGTGCTGTAAAACGAAGTCCCAAAGCATAAAAATCATCGAATATCAATAATGCCGTATCGCTTCTGCATAAATCGGTAATAAATTATTATAAATCGGTAAATGAATTCACAACCTGTCTTCTGTCGTTGAATACCACTCTGCGGTTTCAATTTTTACTTCATTATCAGATTTGAGGTGCGTGACGGTGACTTAACACATAATCAGTAAAAATGTCGTGTAAATAGACTTAACAATAATTACTTTATGTGAGGTTTACGAATTATTATACTTATAGGGAATGTGATTGATTGCCCCGTTCCACAAAATTTTATTGAAAAAAATTGCTTTTGCTAAAGCCTAAGATCTTCTTCCTTCCTATAGGTCATCCCTACGGTTTTAATAACTAAAGACACAAGTTATCAATTCCAGATCAAGAATTAATCCTGTTTGAAAAGGTCCAACGAAATAAAAGTCGATTCAAAACCGGGATTTGTTCGAATGGATGTTGCTGAGTTTTGTTTCCTTGCAATTTCGCTATCACCAATCCAAAGCGATTTTAACGCCTAGCACTAAAATAGCTATCTAGTAAGAGGATATCCTTGACAGGCATAACTCGACTTACTGTATTCCAGTCGTATCCTTTCGGTGAACCCTTTGTCAGAACAGTTAACACCTATTTCATTGCTGCAAGTAATGATCTTGTCTGATGTTATGAATAGGGGACAGCTCGAGCTGTTAACCAAATTGCCTCATTTCTATTAAAAACCAGGTCCTCCGACCTCATTCCGGCATTCTCGCCATCAAATCGGCTTCCTTTCCTTCACTGTCACCACTTGGTCCAACGTAGTTACTCTGTTAATATCCACTCCTGCACTCCATGCGTGCTCGCCGTCAGCCGTAACTCCGTATTCGAATTTATTCCTGATTTATTGTACCGCTCCGGTCGACATAGTGGATGAAGTAATTTCTCTGATGTGTGTGTGTGCCCCGGCAGAGCACCGTTAAAATAAATCCTCCAATGGGGGAGACCTCCTTACATTAATCCCCCCTCTCTTCTCTCTCTCCCCACCTCTCTCTCAGTTGTCAAGTGAAAGACACTGCACCGTGAGACAAATCTGATTATCGTGTTCCGGGATGTAGATCCAGCACAGCACCCTACATGAGGCTGAAATACGTGCTGATTACGATTACGAACGGTGGCTCCAGTCACCACTACTTCGATTATTCAGAAAACTATCCTAATTTGATTTCCCGTTTTAAAGTCGCGTGCTATTTATTTACTTCTGTGTGCCTTTCAAGCTTCATACTTGCTGCTTGCCGTAATATTGCTAATTGTTCGTGTTTTAAAATCACGAGGGCCCCCTTTACCCCCCTCTCGATGTAGAATTCATCCCAACACGTCTACTTATCTCGACTATCTTTCTTGGTCACCTCCTGTCCACGTGTACTCTCTCCTCACCTCTGATTGGTCAGCTCGCTCTGACCGCTCTGACCGCTGACTATCGGCCTCTCCCTCCGGTTGCAAGGAGAAGATGAAAAGGAGCTCCTGTTTACTGTTGTTTGAAGCAGTGATACTGTTTAGGAAAGCTGCTTGTTAGGGCTGGAATGCGTTAAATGTCTGCATGTTTCTTCCACGACTGTGTCAGACTCAGCCGCTATCACGATATCCATTTCACTCCACACTTCGAGTCCTATCGGACACGCTGGTCGTTCTTAGGATGGAGTGCACGTGACCGATACTGGTTATCGATTTTGTGAAGCTTAAGAAATATACTTGTATTTTTTTGAACAGTTCGTGTTATGATAATATTAATATTCTCATCTTTTTCCGCGTGATTGTAGCTTTCTAGCATCAACTGGATGCTTTCTTGCGTCACGGTTTTAAACGTTTTGTTTTTACTGCTTCCTTATGAAGTGCTGATTTGCTCTATTACTATATTTTTCTGGAATAGTAATAGTCGTTATTGTGTCTATAAGTATGTCAGCGCTGAGGAGTGTTTGTCATTTTTGTTCCTTGACTACTTTTTTTCTTCTGAAAATTACAACTTCCATCCCAATCACAAGCTTTCACTATCTTAACATTACTTCATGTATACTACACTTCCGTGTAAACCCTTGGAAGTTGGTATATTTGTGACTAATACCGACCATATTATATTATTCCTCGTGTCACCAGACAGTTTCTTGTGATATTATTCTTTTTAAATTTTATCGATTCAATTGCGTTTTATTTTGATAAGCAATTGTAAAGCATTCTGATTTAAACAGTTGTCACATTTTAATTTGCTCACTTTCACAAGAATTGGTGGGCTAGAAAGAGCAAAAAGGTCTCTCTTCTATCGAATTACGTTGAATAACTTACTGTGAACATAGGATTTGTTGAAATTCTCACCGTATTCCATGCGCCTTCTCGACCCTTTTCAAGTTCGAAATTTCTCAAATATCGAATCAGAGTGGTAAATCCAACTATTTTTGAGACGTGGGTCAGCCTGACCCGGTCAGGTTAATTCCGCTTAGTATGCCTAAGAAATAAGGGAACAGTGGCAAATAACAATTTACAGGACACAGAATGTAGGTTTCTATCGGGTCAGCTCTGTATTATTTGAGACAGGTACCCAAAAATTACCACAAATAATTTTGGGACCGCACGACAATCTTGACAAACCATCAGATAAATTTCCATTTTCAATGTACAATTTTTTAGTTTAAACGGACGTTGGTGTAACTTGTGTTCATAGTGTCTCTGAAGCGACTATTGTTGGTGTCTATCCATCAATTTCTCATGTCATTTTATTGCTGATTTCCATCTCACTTAAACCCATGTGTATACTGTCGTAATCAAAGTAACAGGACTCCTCCCTTCTCCCTCCGACTTATTAATTGGACTTTTTCCCGGTCAGTCCGTAATTCTTATCTATAAACTTATGACCGATATGATTAATGCCTTTAACTGCGTTCGTGCTCATCCTAATGACGTCACTTTCAAATTATTTTATTTCGATTTGTTGTAGTGGAAGCACGTTCGATCAAATCTCCAAAGACATCAGCATAAGTCATCCTTGCTATAAATGCCAGTTGTCAACCATTCTGGAAAACTTTTTGAGTTCAAAGGCCAGGGTTTCGGCTTTAAATCATCATTTCGTCGGAGCAGGTCTTAAGTTCAGACTAAATTACCAGACTTGCCATTTGGCCTCCAATTCTGCTAACGGTTGTATTGATCTGCCTCATTACTGTGTATTGATCATAGTTGGGCGGCATGGCAACGTGGTTGTACCTGTTTCTGGACTCAATTTTCTTTTCTTCTTAAAGATGTTTTGTTGGACATTGTTCGTGATTTTCGGAAGTTTGGTCAGTTCTCAAACAGAGTTCCCCACCCCAACAGACAGGTATTAGAATTTAATTAAGGAACCAAACTTCCCTACCAGTCTTACAGTTCCTAATTGTGTTCGTTTATTTGTGGTAATTGCCGATTTTGGGAAGGTTCAAACTTCTTACTTGCTGTGGCAATGGAAGTAAGCTTTTGCACATAGACTGTGTTTATGGTCATACTGAAAATATAATTATGTCTATCACAAAAAGGAGCACACTAATGTTGGGATAACTGTGACTAACCACAAGTACGTTGCGAATTCAAGACAGAAAACAGTCCGTCATAGTACTAGTAAAAATATTCTAAATCAAGGGTAAAGGTAAAGAACAGATCATTGTGCATGCAAAGACGACAGCATATATACAGGTCGATGTTATCATATTAGAAGATATGACAAAGTAGAAGTAGAGAATACTGAAACTGGACATGAACTTTGGTATAAATGTAGACAGATTTCATCTTAAATTTCTTCCTCCTAACTTTATCAGCTTCCTCAAGCACAGTTCCAATACTTTCCCATTTCAGCACGTGCGGAGACATGTTCAAGTGCGCGGATAACAACACGTGCGTACCTGAAACCTGGGTCTGTGACGGACACCGGGACTGCGAGGACGGAAGTGACGAGACAAACTCAGCCTGCCATGACACGCCCTGCAACCTGAAGACCCACTTCAGGTGAGTAAAATTGTGGGATGTGGGGGACAAATACCATTGTCAGGCGCCCGCCAGGACTGTTAAGTGTTCCAACTGTGTGGGTGTGATCCAAACTCCAAATCTGACAAGGACTAGCGGCTAGCCTGTCATGTGGGAGTTGGTGTGAGTTTTCCTGTTTTGTGTTTACTAAGGCCACGATACTGGTTGGCTTTAACTTCTTTAACTTCGTAACTCCTCTAGTTTCACGCCGCACAGCGTATTTGTTACTTACTGTAACAGCTGGTTACTAACTGTAACAGCTGGTTAGTAACTGTAACAGCTGGTTACTAACTGTAACAGCTGGTTACTAACTGTAACAGCTGGTTACTAACTGTAACAGCTGGTTACTAATTGTAACAGTTGGTTACTAACTGTAACAGCTGGTTACTAACTGTAACAGCTGGTTACTAACTGTAACAGCTGGTTACTAACTGTAACAGCTGGTTACTAACTGTAACCGTGTTAGTAACTGTAACCGCGTTAGTAACTGTAACCGCGTTAGTAACTGTAACCGCGTTAGTAACTGCAATGTAGCGTTACTTACTGTAACAGGGTGAAGCATACTGAAACAGATTTACTCACTGTAACAGTGTTACTGTTATTCATTAATTACTTTATGTATTATCAAACAGCGTTACCGTGACAATCTTCCATCAAGCTTGAAACTGTCAAATCTAATTTAAAAGTATGCATTTGTCTGTGGTATCTAAATCTTTCTCATAATCATATATGAATGAAATCTCGTTCATTCTTGATTATGATTATATTATCTTATGGATTGTTCGATAATCTTATAAAATTGCTAGGTAGATTTACAGAGTACGTATCGGGATATCAGTTCAGAACGTATTTTTGGCCAGGCCATTGTTCACAGCCCAATTTCAAGACCTTAATTGTCTAGCTAATAATCAGAATAGTATATTCTGACCTGACACGGACGTCAAAACGAATGTCTCTTTGATTTTTGAATTACGGATAAGTAATTCCAGAAATTTTGCATGTGGATTAATGGGGCACGTTCTAAGAGTCACACATCGTAAAAGTCAAAGGAAACTTCCTTCCTTTTATATTGATTTTGATCATCATCTCCAGTTTCAATACATTTAATCAAATTGCAGTGATGTTGGAGTTTTAAACTTAGACATCATTAGAAACTTTGTGGATGGTAAAAAGTCGGCAACTGTGACTTGCTTACTTGTTAGCGCAGGCTGATATATCAGCCTGCGACAACTAAATTTTACAATGTTCGATTATAAACTAACTTCAACTGTCTCTCCATTTTAGTATTCTGCTAAGACAGAAATTCTTAAACTGACTTGCCAGGTGTAGCTCGGGACGATGTGTATCGAGGTTGTGGAGATGTGACGGGCAAACAGACTGTGATGACGAGTCAGACGAGGCTAACTGTACTGGTGTGTAGTGTAGTGTAGTGTGTAGTGTAGTGTAGTGTGTAGTGTTGTGTAGTGTGTAGTGTTGTGTAGTGTGTGTAGTGTAGTGTGTAATGTAGTATGTAGTGTAGTGTAGTGTAGTGTGTAGTGTGTAGTGTGTAGTGTGTAGTGTAATGTGTAGTGTAGTGTAGTGTATTGTAGTGTAGTGTAGTGTGTAGTGTAGTGTAGTGTGTAAAGTAGTGTATAATAATGTAATGTAGTGTGAAATTAGGGTGTAATGTAGTGTATATGTGTAGTGTGTACTGTAGTGTAAAATTTAAAGTCTAATGTAGTGTGTTATGTAGTGTATGATAATGTAGTCTGTAATGTAGTGTGAAATTTAGGGTTTAATGTAGTGTATATGTGTAGCGTGTACTGTAGTGTAAAATTTAAAGTGTAATGTAGTGTGTAATGTAGTGTGTCATTATGTTGTGTCTTATGGAATAAGTAGTGTGTAATGTAAAGGATAATGCAGTGTGTAATGTAATGTGAAGTGTACTGTGTAGTAATGTAGTGTGTTATGTAGCTTGTTATTAAATGTGGAATATATTTTATACAAGTCAGGCATGAATAGTGAAGGTCAAATAAAATTCATAATTTTCGGTTTTGCAAATAATCATTTAATCTATGTTCCGATTTCCAGCCAGTAACTCGTGCCGGGAAGGACAATTAACGTGTGGTGATGGAGCTTGTATCACTGACGAGATGCGTTGTAACGGAGTTTTTGAGGTTTTTACTAATTTAAATCGTCATTTCAAGCGTTTTAAGAAACAAGACTCACTTTTACTAGACTAGTTGCTAGACTTCGTATTTGTTATCTACTTTGGGCTTAGTACGCACTAAGACGGTACCAAGACAGCCAGTGTGTTGAACTGAAATTCACTAACTAAATTATCAACTAACTTAAACTAACTAACTAACTAACCAAGTACTAAACAACCAACTAAACATTGCCTAGTGTGAGGATGGTGCTGACGAGCGGGACTGCGAGATGGCGGAGTTTTGCAGACAGTCTCAGTTCACTTTTACTTGTGACGGAACCTGTATCCCTGACGACTGGGTTGGTTTGAATTCTGAAATTTTCTGTTTTTTTTCAGGAGTAGAGATAGGTGACATTCAGGGATCGACCGGGATCCCGGTGAAATCCCGATCCCGGCCAAAATCGGCCTATTTTTGAAATCCCGGTCCCGGTCAAAATCGTGAAATTTACCGGGATTTCGACCGGGATTTTGTATTGAAATTTGAAATTTAATTTTACAGAATTTTTATAGAGTTTTGAAATTTTCATTGAAGATATTTTGAGGTAAGATAAATCAAAATTATTTAAACTAGACGAAAATCGCTGGATTGAAGAATTTTAATAGATTAAATTTATTAAGTTCACACTGGCATGTTTAAAATTTATAACACAACCATGGACACAGTTAGTCGTCCTAAGGAGTCGTTCACATATGACGTCAGCAAATTTTACCCCCTCCTCCCTCTGTCATGAATCTTCATTATGACAAAACCCCCTAAATGTCAGAGGTAAATTACCATAATGACATCATCACAGTCGGAACCCCTCTCCTTCTTCATGTCAAAAAACTTTGATTTTTGGTCTTTTAATTTTCAGTAATTTTTGAAATTTTTTATACCAAGTCAGTGAAAACACAGTATTTGGCCAGATTTCTGAATCAGAATTTTTACTTGAAAATTTTCTGATTTTGTAGAATTCTGATTAAATTTTCAAAAGAAATCAAAAATTTAAAAAAAAGACACTATAAATCCTAAAAATTTTTTATGACATCATCATTGGCCAAACCCCCTCCCCCCTCGTCATCAATCGTAATCATTTGGAACCCCCTCATCCTAGGTGATGACGTCATATGTGAACGACCCCTAATCATCTAAGCCCTCACTGAAATCTAGTCCACTGTCCTCGTCTTCAGAATCTTCTATGAGGATACTCATGTCATCTCCCGATTCATCAGCTGGGGTTTCTCTCCCGGCTATTTGGTGAAGAAAAATCCGCAGGTGGAGATTCTAGATTATTATCCTAGTTCAGTGTTCTTGAATTGTATTTCAGGAACAGATTTATATCCACATTGTCTGGTTTGAGCTGTACTCTGTTGTCATTTTTTGCCAGCTTAAACGCACGTTCACTGGTCACAGAAGTTGGCAGTGGGCAAAGTTAAACTCTGATAAGTTTACTAAAGTTTGAATACAATTTGTGGTTTCAATACCAAAAGACAAGAGGGTCTACTCTCTGTGGCGAGAATTTTGTTTCATATACCGTGTGACTTCCTCTCTTATCACGTTATTAGAAGACCTGGTCCATCTACCCCGAAAAATTATCTGATTCCAATAGTGAACGTCAGATATTTGTTCAGTGCAATAGTGAACGTCAGATATTTATAAGGTGCAATAATGAACGTCAGATATTTATTCAGTGCAATAGTAAACTCGGAGCCTTACTTCGTCCGCAACCCCCCACTGATACACCCACTCAGAACTGTCCCCCTCCGTTTGATTATGCAAACTGTTGCTCAAATCCGACTTTGTTTGATTTGAAGGTGAACTCGGATCCACCTTAGTTGGACTAGCAGTTGAACTTGAACTGCCCGGATCCTCATTTGTTTGACTAGAAGTTGAACTAGAACTTTCCGTTCCTGCATTAGGGCTGGAATCTGCTCGAACTTCGAGCGGAAACTGATGTCGACCCCAACTGACCATGTTTTTGTTTTCATCAAAAGTTGGTTTTTCTTCCCAGGACAGCGGTAGGGACCAGTGTTTACCTTTGTAACCCGTAATCATGACGTGCATTCTCTGTGCGAACATGAGGTTATCGTGAAAGTGGAGATTCAAGTCCTTGTAGTCGGATTCGCTGTACCCCAACTCTATTTTAAGGTCGTCAGTGGGTCCCAAGCTGAGCTTGAACAAAAATCCACAAAAACCTTTTATTTTGCAATCTTTTACATCCTTGTGTTGAAAATCAAATGCTATTTTACCCTCTGTCTTTGAATCTCGAAATAAAGTTTTCAAATTATAGTCATTACGACTATCTACAGCTTCGCCTTCAACTTTTGAAAATAGGGATGGACAGTTTTTAACGGCTTCTCTAAACGTTTCTACGTTTTCGTTTTCATTTATGTTTCCTATACAATCCATAAACTTTGAAGAAATTCTGAACCACCCACGCTGCGTTTTTATACATTCGATACTTGGCATTAAATCTGAAAATTCAATATCCAACTTTGCATTTCCTTGCGATAGAATCCAGTCCCATAGATCTTCAATCATCATGTACAAGTTGGAAGTACTTTCTGACGCTTTGAGTTTCATTATTCGTTCCTTAAAGCGAGCCGTGTCTTCGGTATCAGCGTTTGACGAGTCCTGTGAGTCCTCGGACTCCTGACTCCCATCCTCATTTTCCTCTTCCTCGCCCACCTCGAGGTATTCATTGGCCGAATGATATGCAGTGTCGGAAGAACTAGAACAGACGCTGGCACTGATTGATGTACATGTGCCAGTCTCACAGCGCGAATTGTTATCTGTATCAGTTTCGTTAATGTTGAGGGAAGCGAGGGACTTATCGCAGGCATCACCAAACTCATCGTCGGATAGTCTCCTCTGAAAAAGATTTGAAAGAGTTGTATTTCTGTTCCAAGCTACGGGGTGAGCACATTCGTCTGGTACAGGATAATTCGTAGTCAATACCAGTATCAGACGGAGGTCGTCGATATTCATTTTATTCCTGTTTTTTAAAAGAACGTCTTCAAGCACCTTGTACGCTGCTTCATGCTGCTGTTTAAGATATTGGAAGTTAATACTCTTCAACAGTCCTCGAGCGTTCATGTCAAGTGTTTTGAACTCAAAAATGTGATTTGCCAGGGCGTTAACCACAATGTCAACTCTTCCACCCGACATCTCTGCCGCTATTTTCAATTCTTCTGCGCTGTAATTATGCATGTTTTTCAGATAAAGTTCTAGAAAGCCATTCCTTCTCTTAGGAACAGCGGCAAAACACTGAATGAAGACGTCCACAAATGATCGCTTTTTCAGAAAAATAAGCGAACTGACGGCTTCCTTAAATAAAAAGAGTGCAGTTTCGAAGTTGTAGGTTTTTTCCGCACACCTCCTAACTCTATTTTTAAAATCCTCCAAAACTTCTTCTGCCATCCAGAACACTTGGAATTTATGAGACATCTTGTGGATATGCGACATGTTCTCACGATCTAAGTCCAGCCTCCCTTGATAACACGCCCTGAGAAACACCTTAACCGACTCCGTAGAATACCCTCCGAAGTCCAGGGTAGTTTCATCCCCAGCCTCGTTAAGGATCTGTTCCTTAATCACGGGACTGTTTAGTGCCAGCACGACCGAACTTGCTATAACCGGGCCGTCTTCTGTCTTTAGGGTTACATTGTTTGACTTCAAGCCCATGAGTTGCACCCCAAAGTTTGCAGGGATAGAGATTGATGATGTCATAGTAAAATGACGAATTTCCTCTTGTTAATGACCATACTTGCACGCCGCCGCCGAACGCCGCCGCCGCCGACGATTTTCCACCCACGCCGCCGCCGCCGTTTTCAAACGGCGTATCGGCGTGGAACGGCTTTTTACGCCGAATGCGCCGTTTCGTGATTTTAGCAAAATGATTTTCGTGGAAAATCCAACATTTCGCATTTCACTTTCAGAAAACAATATTTTTAATCATTTCTACACGAGTAGCCGATATCAGGAACAAAACTTTGGAAAATTGGTCAGCACCTGCATTCGAAATCGATCCGTACTAGAGGCTAAATTAGTCCGCGAAATTACATGGCTTCACGCCGATACGCCGCCGCCGCCGATACTTTTGACCACGCCGCCGCCGTTTTGAAAAATAACGGCGGCGTGCAAGTATGTTAATGACGTTGATGTTGCCTGCAGCTACACTCAGCTACACTCTTCCACAAATGAGTACATACCTTGATGTGTGGATGTTAGTGTCTATGAGATCTAGAGGCAGAGCCCGTAGTAAGTTCGAGATAAAGCTAAATTCACACAAAATAGCGCAGAAAATAAATATTAAATTGATATATAACGAAATCGAAAAGCACAGGTCTGTCAAGAAGAAGCAAAAATCGAGCTAGTGCGACCGTAAAATAATGAAAACCGAATCTCAAAGGCAGATTACATCCAGATATTTACATCCTATTCCTAAACAGTACACAGCCATCCTGGTGTCAATCTAATTTACAAATTTGATTAGGAAACATACGCAGTTTTCCTGTCATGGCGAGTGCTGAATTCCTATTCTAATGCAAGAAAATAAGTTCGTTTCAAAATTAATAATATAATGGTAATGGTAAATAATATACGATGGTAATAATGATAGTTCACTCAATGACAATCATCAGTTGAATCAAACAGCTAGTGGAAATTTGAATATAAAGCAAAAGCGAAAGTGAGATTTGCGCTTACAGGTCCTGGGACACACAGGTACACATTGGAGTGTAACATTATCACACAGGTGTGTGACGGTGAGATAGACTGTGGGAACCAACAAGATGAGAGGAACTGTTACATGTGCCCTGAGGGACGGACCTGGAGCGGGGAACAATCTAAGTGTACTGATAAGACACCTTGTCAGCTGGCTGGGTGCCAGCAGATGTGAGTATTTAATAAGTTTCTAATTCAGATTTATCAGCTGTTGAATGCACAGGCTAGAACAGATGATTAGATATGCGAAATGAATTAACACAAAATGAATATCAAAATGAATATATACCTCTCGCAAAACACCTATACACATGCTGGCGAGGGAGCCGAGATAATTCGATTGAGCGAATGTGCCATGATAACGTAATCGAGACAAAGCTTGAAATGCCAGCTCTCACCTAAAGCCACTAGATAAAGATCAATACATTAGCGTGTACTTTAGAGTAATGCTGTGTTGGACTACGTAACTAGCTCTATGTGAATATGCATTGTGCTGAACAGCTCACCAGAGAGCCGGGTTAACTGCTCGACTCGCTTACTTAGGTACTCGAGCCACCTTCAAGTCTAGACAAGAGTCCTGCATTCTCGGTAACCCCTACCTATACCCACACCTAACTCCAACCTCGTCCCAGGCCATACTCTCACTTATCAAGTCTGTTGATATTGGAAAAACGTCAGATAATCGTCAACAAGCACGACACAAAACAAAAGCACCGTCATGCACAATATGTAAATCACATCTGCGACTGTACTCACTGTATATTCAAGTGTCAAATTACACGTGCAATGATCACATGACCGCTCACCCAGCCACCCACCAGGTGTAACAAAGGCACGTGCTCGTGTCAAGAGGGCTACTACCTGTCGGAGGACGGTAAAACCTGCCTCACCCCCCTCTCCCCCGTTCTCCTGGCACTGGTCCAACTTCCTCAACAGTCCGGTCTGATACAACTTGATCATGTGCAGCTGTGGGGACTGGGAGAAGATGGTGGCGCAAGAAGTCGGGCCGCAGAGCTGCTGAGTAACGCTCTGAGTCTGGAAAATGTCCTGGCACTGGACTTTCATTACTCACTTCAGGTTTACGTTGCTTTGGTTGGCATTTATTTCATCTTAAATCTTTACAATTATATTAGTTATCTACCAGAGCTATTCATTATTTTGAGTTCGATATTAGCTTTAGGCTTGTAGCACGTGAAAGTGAAGTTTACCGCACACCTGACATTCTAGAGTAACTACATTCTAGAATAACACCACAAACTTAAATTCATAACACAGCACTTATTGAGTTGACTACATGAAAATGACAGTTCACTACAGGAAAATAACAGTTGTTTTCTCCAGAAAGCAGTGTACGCCGATTCAACCCGACGCTCTGTAATAGTAACTACAATGTCAGACCATGATGACAAGGTTTCCCCGAAAGAGGTATTCCACTTCGGAGATACGACAATTTCGGACTTGGTTGTGGACTGGGTTTCTGATAACATCTACTGGACCAATCAGACCAGTCACGGTAGGTTTCTCCACAGACGGCTCAGTCCATTTACTCTGGAGCAAAATTTTTACAACGTTTTTCTGTTACCTCGCTGTTATAATAATAGGATTTATAAAAAACAAGCAGAAAGAAAACTTGATTACACGTCCTTCCCCTCCCCTTCCGTAACGCGTGAACATCCTCAAATTTACTCTATTATATAATTCTCACCTCCCCTCTCTCCAGCACTGATGGTAGGGAACATGGACGGAAGTGTGGTGGTAGAACTATTGAAGTTGGAGACGACACCTCATCACCTCACCATGGACCCAATCAGTGGGAATCTCTATTGGATCGGGAGTGTTGGAGCTCACACCGACATTTATACTTGTTCAAGGAGTGGGGCAGGTATAATTCATCCCGACTTAATCTCATTCGTTTCTGACTTTCTTATGCCGATTTTCATTATGTTTCAGCTAGCAAACGTAACCAACCAAAGCTAAATAGCTAACGCTTAGAATTGTATTAGCTGCGTTCAGGTCAACTGTTTAGTGGACCATTTCTCACCAGTCTTTTAGCTGCTGTAGAAGATATTATAAAACCCTATAGCTGTAGAAGATATTATAAAACCCTATAGCTGTAGAAGATATTATAAAACCCTATAGCTGTAGAAGATATTATAAAACCCTATAGCTGTAGAAGATATTATAAAACCCTATAGCTGTAGAAGATATTATAAAACCCTATAGCTGTAGAAGATATTATAAAACCCTATAGCTGTAGAAGATATGATAAAACCCTATAGCTGTAGAAGATATTATAAAACCCTATAGCTGTAGAAGATGGCTGTAGAGTGTAGAGAACCACATATTTGTCTGCTCTGCTAGGGTATTCAAGGTATTCCCCCTCGCAGGTGTTAGACCCTTGTTT
>JH153470.1:94020-126574 GCA_000226015.1 Mnemiopsis leidyi | reverse complement strand
TTTCTAGGTTCACAGTATAAACTTAGGAGGGTGTTACTTTCTAGGTTCACAGTATAAACTTAGGAGGGTTTTACTTTCTAGGTTCACAGTATAACTAGAGGGTGTTACTTTCTAGGTTCACAGTATAAACTTAGGAGGGTGTTACTTTCTAGGTTCACAGTATAAACTTAGGAGGGTTTTACTTTCTAGGTTCACAGTATAAACTTAGGAGGGTTTTACTAACAGCAAGTGTTGCCTAGTTGAACTACACGGGTACATGGATACAGCCAAGTCGTGGATTCTGGTGTTGGAGTACTCTCCCAACTACTGCGATGTACGACAGTTTGTCAGGAGGTACGGATCTCTCTCGGAGAAACTTGCCAAACATGTCTTCATTCAGGTGAGAACCGTCTGCAGTACTTAATTTACTTGACTGCTTTCTGAAGTTGCAATCCGATTTAATCAATTCTATGAATTCGTTGCTACAATCGTTTCACTGTAAATCAGGGAATACCCCGACAGTTTATCTCACACTTCACAGTGGCACTTAAATTTCACACATCACTGTCTTCAGGTATACAACGCAGTCCGGTACTGTTTCAACCAAGGAGTACACCACCGTGACATAAAGGACCAGAACATCCTGATAAACAAGCGGACCGGACATGTCAAACTTATCGACTTTGGCAGTTCAAGCAGGGGATCCCTCACCCAACCCTACACAGACATCAGCGGAACTCTGCTCTACCTGCCCCCTGAACAGTTCACAGACAAGACCTACCTGCCCTACGATGCAGCCGTCTGGTCCTTGGGCTGTGTTTTGTTCGTCATGTTAGCTGCCAGGGATCCGTTCAAGACTATTTCCCAGATAATGACGAGGGATGTGGAACTGGAACTTCCCCGTCATTTGAGTAGGGAGGGTAAGTTCTTCTTGTTGCACTGTTTGATGAAGGATAGGACTGAGAGACTGCACTTTTGTGACATTTCTTTACATTTGTGGGTTTTAACCTTTCCGGGATTTGAAAATTAGTTCAATTTATGATAATCTGGGAGGATAAGGCAATTTTGATAATTATTAGGATGAAACAGTTTGAGTAATTGGCTAAATTTAGTCGATATATTTTGTGCATTTGTTTAGTTATCTTGTTTTGATAATCTCTGTGTTTAATTGTATTGTTTTGATAATCTGCGTATTTTTATTATTAAGAAAAATAAAAAGAATTTTTTTTATTACACTAATCAAATACATTATACAATAAATGCTATATTCGAAAACTTCAAGAACTAATCGCATGGTAAAAAGTGTGTTGTTGTAACTGTAAATGTACAGCCAACACTTTTTGTTTTAAATTAGATTTCGGATAAGCCCAAATACTCATAGCTTATTTACTTTTGGTATATATGATACTTTTGGAAACAATTAAATTCCGAAAGACTATGAACATAAATTTTAGGAACAGTCTTCTTGACATTGAAAAATTCTGCATGAAATCTTAATTTCATAGTCTTACATTTTATCGTCATATATTCCCCCCAGTGATAAAAAATTAGTAATGAAAAATAATAATAACATTCTGCAACAGAGCAGCAAGTCACTAGTCTAGTAAGTCACTAGCAGAAATCAATATAACAGAACAGGCTTTCCAGTCGGACAGGCAAAAGTTCGATTGTGAGACCATGTCTTTACCACTAATCTGAACTTTTGCTGAAGTTGCTATACAGTTTGGTGGGCAAAAGTGTCGCATAGTAAACAATATCTTAACAGCTTTCAGTTCTCCTCTAGCCCAAAACGGCCGACAGCTATACTAAATTATTTCAGGTCCAACATGAGTAGCACAAACCTTGTTCAAAGTTGTAAACAGTCTGAAACTGGTAGGAGCAGCTCTATTCCAGTTTAACTCTCGATATCAGAGAGAGCATACTCGTACATAAGAGTGAGAGCCACCATGAAGAGGACGTCCACCCCTGGGTTAACCGTGACAGAGTAGTTGTCCGGCTCAACAAGGACGTCCGAGTTCCCGGACATTGCCCTCTTGGTGATGTCCGCGTACACCTCACTCGTCACCTCGTCGAACACTTTGAAGTCCCGGCCAGTGTTGTCCGACTTGATGTACAATGTTGGTCGTATGTGCTCGTACTTTGTGTCGTCATCCTCGTGAGGGAAGGGGTATTTGTATGTGTAAACTCGAGCTTTTTTCTTGAGCATGGTAAACTCGAAGACGAGTGTAGCGAGTCTGGACTCGAGTTTGGGGCCCGAGTTGAGGTGCCAGGTGGGGTGGAGGGAGAGAAGCTTTTTCTTCATCTTCACCAGGTCCTCCCCGTTAATGTCGGTGATCACGTGTTTACCTCGCATCGTCTTCAGAGGGTTGCTGACCTTGAAGTACTCGGTGTTCTGACTATCGTACACCTTGAAGCAGTTGTCCCTGTTCATCCGTACTTTTTCCCGTATTAGGAAGGTTTTAGGAACATTTAGACAGAACTTGGGTCCAAACAGGACACACTTGGGGGGCTCCTTAGTGAGGAACTGTACTGGGACATTGAGGTAAGGGTTGGAGTCGCCCTCGCCGTCGTCCAGGGGATAATGCTGCTCGGTAGTCATCGTCACATTCTGGAAAGATCGGAGTCAATGATCTTCTAATTGTCGCATCTTACAGTTAGAAATTAGATTCTGGAAAGATCGGAGTCAATGATCTTCTAATTGACGCATCTTACAGTTAGAAATTAGATTAAGAATGCGATGGCTGAATTTATATTCCTACCACGTGAGTACACGAAAGAAAATCGCTACAAAGTTTGTTCTAACGTACGTAGCTACCTGACCAAACATAACAATTTTTCGACGAAATGGAAGTGTCAAAACTTGATAGATTTGTTTTGTCGTCCAGCTTGATGGCAGACTACAATTATTGCAACGTAGATACAGTTATATGTAAATTTATACAGGAAAAATAAACAAAAATGGGCCAACGCGCAGATACTCAAGCAGAACCATGAGCATGACTTCAATGTAATATAAGTACAATACACTCTGGTCACATACGGACATGACTCATGACGTAAGGCGCCATGGTCATGCATCCGCACTCTCCTCAACGACGCGAATTATGAACCCATACCACTATCTCACTACGGTACTGCTGTAGTACCAACAACGATGCTGCAAGACTGACCGATGCAGTGAAATGAATGACCTGCAGAGCTTGGTAACGAAATAAGCGTTGTGTTGCTAGTAATAGAAGTACTGCAATGTACTTGGTTTGAGGTTTTGTATTTTTGATCCAAGATTTAACAAGAGAAAAATTAGGCTGTGGATAACCCAAGAGTGGGTTTAAATGAAAATAAAACTATAATTTGTTAATAGGGAGACCACGGCCGCATGTCAATATCTTCCTACGAGGAATTACTCAATTACGCAATTAACCTGCTAGGTAAGTCATCAGCCCGTTGGATGATTCGACCGTTTTTGTACTTACTTACACCATCGTCTATAGCTGAGTGGAGACAGGGAGAGGGGAAGGAGAGTGCAGGGAACTGGGGGGAAGAATGGCGGTAGAAGAGGGGAAAGACGAAGGAGGAAATTGCAGAGACTAGGAGGAAAGGAGTGTTCGCTGCTTAGTGTTATAACGAGATTTAGAAAAACTAAAACGTACAAACTGGTAAAATGTTAGTACGTGGTAGCAGTATCATAGTATTGTCGAAGCATATTGACAAGGCATATTGACAAGGCACAAACGAACGGCCGAACAAGTCAAATTAATCAAAGATTGCTAGGTCACATGACATGCTAAAGTATGTGCTGGGCCAGTTTACTACTCAGTCATTGTTGCAATCTTTCTAAGGTTTCACGACGAAAGTCCATTTCTTATTACAATGTTCCAAAAACAGGTCTTCCAATCCTCAAATCAAGATAAAACTGTTGACAAATTGTTGACAGCATAAACTTGAGATTGATTAAGATAACCTAGACAAAGTTCACTTACGAAATCAGAAAATTAACGGAATTCAAACCATTAATCGTGGTCATGGATCGGGATGGATTATTACAATGAAATTTTGAATGTAAGATTAGTCCATCTGGTGTAAATATTGAAGGTAAAACCTTGTCCCTGTGCCAAGTGAGGGACTGACACCGATATCTTTGTCAAACAAATCATGATCAGATCGTCGACAGGTCTAGCTGCAGTAACTACGTCGATACAACCAGACAGATCAAGGCAGGACCAGGTGCCGAGGCTGCCTGCACAGACTGGTACCGAATAACGAGTTGCAATCGAGCAGGTGGAACAACAACAAACCAAGATGGTGGGATTGTAAACAATCAGGATGTGGCTACTAAACTGTCCCGACTACTCATACACGAGACGGGAGTTACCAGGCGTGTACAGGGAGTACAAGTTTTATGAAGGAGCAGTTCCTCGCCGGAAACTCGCAGAGTGATTATAGCTGGTCGCGCTCGTACGTTGGAGTGACATTAATGGACGGGCTTATTGTACTTAGGAATAACCCCACTAATATATAGTACTTCGATTATGTGATATCGATACAAAATGTGTGGGAGAATATTCGATAGACGACTACAATTTCTTCTTCGGACCATGACTTTACTCGTAGTAGCAAAACTGCAAATTTACGCGGTTTTGACGTTCTAAAGTTGTGCGAAAATATCAGCAGACAAGAGAAGACATTTGGCGGGGAGAATACAGTGGAGAGTCGCTGACAGCTGTCAATAACACGGTAATGAAACGAATGATTACACAAGTCTTGAAAAAGCATTGCAGTGAAGTCATTAGGAGATTAATATGTTGTGTGTTGGTTCTAGCCGATCGTCATGTATCAATATCACGTTAAGACAGGTTGAGAATGAAATATTGTCATGGACAATGTTGCCTTTAATTCATTTCATAAAACTAGATAGTGTCAATCTTGGCATGTTGCGATCACATATAGTTTGTTATCATAATAATATTCGATAAAGGGGACTGGGTATACTCTGACCCTAGAAATCTTCCAGAAAGGGACGGATTTTCAATAAAAGAATAAACTAAATCCGTTCTATTTCATTAGCCAAAAACCTAAAATCAGTGTGTATTTTAAATTCTTAATTCATCAGGTGAAATTAACAAATTTCAGATCAGTCACAGTCATTTTAATCCAATTTCCCAGTGCTACGGTTATTGAATGAACTGTTAGTATTGCTAATATTAACTCGTCATTACAGCTGGAAATTTCCAGAAGCAGTAAAATTATGAAATCCCGGCTGTAGTCAGTCACACATGGAATGCTTCCAGAAAGCTTTTTTGGGCTTTAACATGCCCGTTAAAATTGCCTAATATTCTTATAGTAATACAGCTGCAGCAGTCATCTACTATTGTTTTCCAAATTTTGAATGCAAACAAAATACTGAGCAGAAAATTAAACATAAATCAGCAAAGGCACTGGTAAGGATGCATAAATGACCACAAACAAGCTTCCAAATCAGGTTAATAGAAATAAAAAATATATTATGCGAAAGCATCTTATCATGTAATTGTAATTGTG
The DNA here is from genome assembly GCA_000226015.1 of Mnemiopsis leidyi. Lineage (NCBI taxonomy): Eukaryota > Metazoa > Ctenophora > Tentaculata > Lobata > Bolinopsidae > Mnemiopsis > Mnemiopsis leidyi. Next base: position 121,057 of record JH153470.1, on the reverse strand, counting down.
ACACAAACAAGGTTGGTCCAACAGTTTATAGTGAAGAATTATCCAAGTACAAGTCTAGTGAACTTTAATTCTAGTCAGTTGAGTTATAAGATTTATAGTCAACATTTGGCAGATAAATTATCTAGGACTTGAGAAGGGCTAGATTAAACCTATGATCCAGACAGCTTAGATGATTTAAACTCGAAATTCAAGGATCTGGTGGAGGTAGAAGAAGCCTGTTCATGTCTGCAAAAAACACGATATTATAATGCATGCAGCACCGGTAAACAAATGCAGTGCAGTAATTGGATTGTATCACAAGGAAGCCCTAAACGTAGTTTAATTATTGTTGGGTCATGTGCCACATGACTTATGTGTCCCACGTTCACACGCTGTCACACCCACTAATAACACGATTAATAAATTTCAGGAATAGTATATCCGGTTAGTCGTCACTTTCTAAAGGTTCGCCAGTTCGCCGGAAAATAACAAGAGTTATCTTATTGTCCAGGAGACCAAGAGTTGGAGCTCAATTCAAAACTTTCTGTACCAAGTTTAGACGACAGCCTTGAAGTGGAAAGCAAATTATTAAAATCCATCACTAAAATTAGTAACAATGTCAGTAGCGCCTACAGAGACCACACTATCTTTGTTAGGAGGGACCGTCCCCAAATACACAACAGTTTCACTTCAGAGCGATTACTGGCTCCAACAGGCTGGCCCTATTGTAATTACCACGACCAGGAGGAACACTGTTCTACAGGTATACTAGCCTGTGATGCGAGACCAGGTACCAGATAGGGGAGTTATGCGATCTGTGTAATGTGTGATCTGTGTAATGTGTGATCTGTGTAATGTGTGATCTGTGTAATGTGTGATCTGTATCTGTGTATAATGTTTGATATGTGTAATGTCTGATTTGTTTAGTGTGTGATCTGTGTATTGCGTAATTCGTGTAATGTGTGACCCGTTTCATGTGTGATCTGTGATTTGTGTAATATTTTTAAAGCTAGGAATTGTAGAATGGTGGCCCTAAACAACTTGGATTACGTTAGTAAATGAACTGCAATGTTAATAAACAATTCAATAAATGGGATAAAGAGTTTTTGGAGCGACTCAAAAGATCAAGAACAAGTTGGAGCGGCTCAAAAGCGACTCAAGTTCAAGTTCCTAACGGGCTCAGGTGTAAGAATAACCAAAAGCTGAAAAGCATTTTAGAAAAGTGAATTCATGTTTGGTCAGTCTCACGAATAAGCGTTGCTGACTTGGTATTTTACCAGATCAAAGAGTTTGGTCAGGAGATTAAGTGCGACTGCTCACTGCATGGAGAGTTTGAAGATAGCACATACTTGATAGGTACTGATATAGAGTTTTAGCAATTAGCAGGAAAGATAAACTTCAATAAGTTCTTTTTTAAGAATTTGGAATTGAACTGAGGTCCAGCGAAGTGACGAGAAAAGGCTGTGCGGCAGCAAGTCAGCGGCCTCTGGCAGCTTACTGTTCGAGAACAATTAGACGAAGTTTACACGAACTAAGCGAGGATTAAATTAAGACCTAACCATCTGATACTTCATTTATAGCGATTTTCCTCGGTAAAACTGATCGGTCTATCCGGCAGTAAACGAACAGAAAGTTGTCCTGAAGATGAAAATATACATAGCTGGCTTTACTCGCGTCAATTCCAAATTTCGAATGGCAGTTGCATTTGTTAATAAAATAATGAATAAAATTCCGTAAACTTGGCAAGTTGATAACACTTTGAGGAGCTTGTTAGGCATATTCCAGAACACAGACAATAGTTACAGCATTCAATCGGACGTAGACAGCCCCTACGTTGCCTAGTGACCATCGCTAATACCTCAACATAAATACTGATTCAATATAGAAATTAGAAATACCAATCTACGACGGAGGCTACTACTTTCTGGACTTGGACAATGAGGAAAGTCGCATGCTTGGTCTAAATGAACATCAAATACCCTGGATTTTCAGATGAGGTTCACTACTAATTACTAGGAACTATCTCAAGCTATCAACACAGTAACAGAGTATAGAGGATGGTCGGCCTTGTCGAGCTGGCTTGGCGTTTCTGTCAAAACGGAGCCGAACAGTCAATTAATTTGTTGTGGCTTTCTGACTTAATCTCAAATCTGTGAAACAGCTGGAAATTGACATAAAGTTATCAAAATTAGTTAGGAATTAACAGTCTAACATAGCGCACTTCAGAATGTTTTAATTAAAATAAGCATTTTTCCTGTCAATTTGCTGGATTTTGGGCAGATTGCGGTTCTTACCCTCTTCAGAGCTGATGTTTATGTATGCTAATTGATCTGGATAGCTTGGACTTGACCGTAACTTAAATTTTAATAATTGCGGTGACCTATGAAGAAAGGTATTTTTGATCACATTATATCGTTTATATGACGTGATAGTGATGCACGATATGGATATTTGACGCGAAAAGTTGCTGAGTCCTTTCCAAAAATAGCTTGCCCTATTAAAGTTTTAAGTTTCGTTCAATTTGTTAAGTTGTGAAACTTTTTGAAGTAGGCTTGATAAATTTATCATAAATTTGTGCCACACTTTTGATTTCACAGTTACAGTATCCTGGAAATGAAATAGACCATGGCCCATGCCAGTATTCCAGTAAGTTGTGTCCAAAACATCTATCCCAGACAATTAGAGATTGAGAATTAGAAGCCAATCCACTAGACACCGCAGTCATGCCCAGCTCATGTACGGCTAGGAGTGAGAAACTGTATGAAAGTGATACTCCCGACACACAACAAAGCATGGTCAATCCGCGACTTAACTTTTAGGTTAACGAGATTATCATACTGGCTGTACAAAGGATAATGTAAGCTAAACAAAAGCGGGTCAGGCCATTATGAGAGTTCTCGTGTAGTATCCAAGCTGGTACACACAGGAAGAGAGTAGCGCAGCTAGGCTGGTCAAATCTCTCATTTCAGCTCCTTAGTCCACCAGCCAGCCTGTTTAGCATCCTCTCTAATCACCATCTTTCTTAGAATAGACCAAAAACTTAGTGAGCATGTGTGCTTGCTCTATGTGAATGGTAAGCAGTAAAAACATAACAGTTGTGGTGGAGGAATATCTGACCTGTTATCAGCTGCTGTTTAAATTTCAGCCAGCTTTTTGTTTAGATTTCCGTTTACTGGCTCCAGGTAGAACAGATTGTTTTTCTTTCAGGCAATCCTGGAGTGAAGGGTTCCTCCGGGCACACAACAAGACATCATCTCCAGTGATAGTGCTCCTAAAATAATGTACCACTATTTTATCACAGTGTACAATGTACATGGATGTACCATGTACATTGTACAATGAGTATGGGATCACAACCTATTTAAATTATCAATTAAGGGCTTATACTCTTATCAGTCATTGATATCAAATCTTAACCTTTTAGCGTGTTGTGAAAAGCACTCTAAATCATGAGCCATCATCTCAGCTTGCCTAAGAGTAAGCTCAGTGATGAGAGCTACACATTCCTTGGAAAAAGGTGTAGCCGCACTTTTACATGCCTCGTTTACACTTTAACACCATAATGAACAGCAGCTCTTAACCTGAAATACATGTTGGTGTTGTAAAACCAAGTATTTTGAATTCCACTTTCAAGTTTCAAGTAAAATCAAACTCGTCAAGCGATAAAAAGGCAGGGCGCACACGGAGTTGAACCATGGACCTATCGATCTGCAGTCGATTGCTCTACCACTGAGCTATACACCCACGCTACTGAAACGAAATTAACATTATATGAAGCCTTTTCAGACTGCGTCGCGTGTGCAGTACATGTAATATTGTAAAGTGGACCACACCTTTTGCTGTCTGTACTTTCTGCCATGAGGTTCTTATGTTGCACGATGCTAAATTGGGATAATTGGATTACTAATACCGACTGAAGTTACTCAAATGTATTCGGAAAATTTGGCGTGTCTCCAATCAAGTAAACCGTTTGAACAAGTGGTCAATATTCAATAATAATAATATTCAATAATATTTGCAAGATTGAAGTATAAGTTGTATTAAATAATATTTGCAAGATTGAAGTATTAGTTGTATTAAATTTGTATTTCTTTTTAGAGAAGTCAAACAACAAGTATGCAGCTGTGGATTAAATCCACAATCATTCAGCATCAAACTAAGCAGGGGAAATTGGAACACCATTTTTACGAACAAACAAGTCATAAATAACAAACACTTCATGAAATATCACAAAACTAGTAAAAATCCAGGGAATTAAGAATTCAATCAATATTAGAAGAAATCAGGGCGTATGCCCCACAGAAAAGTATATCTTTATTATCATCTTCAAGGATTTTCTCAACCCTGGCCGTTTCACACTCCACTATTGCATCACTTTTTATTGTCCTTAGAGCACATAATTTAGTGGGATGAAAACCCTCAAGAGCTACACTAAACGCAGTGTCATAAGGCCATGATCTGTCGTTCACCAACTTTCTGTAGTTCAAATCTCCCTTAAAAAAGAGAAACTTGTAGTTACCAAGCTGGGAATACAGATCTGGAGAAACTGACTTCATTTCGCAGAAACCGTGAGGAGATGTCCAAAACACGTGGTCGATCTTTACAAACTGTCTGTCCTTGAATCGTGACTCCCACAAGTTTCCCAACTCAACCAGAGCGGCGTCCTTGCTGCCTGGAAGGTAGTACATCAGCATAGGAACCAGGATTAAAATAAACAAATCAGAAATATCTATAATCCACAGTTTTAAATTTTTCGACCACCCCTCTATCAGTCAAACATTTTTTTCTTTATTTTAAGTGCATTTTTTGCGGTACAGCCGTTTTATCCAATTTTATTTTTTAATTTTATTATATCCTTTGAGTTATCTGAATCTTAGTTTGTGAAATAGTTATCTGATTTGACTTTATTACAGGCTCTAATGATGTAATTAAACGAAGAATTCAAGCCTTAATTATCTGTGCGTTTCTCTTCTGACCACCAACATCATCATAATCCACAGTCGTCACCTCATCATGTTCTTGTTTATATTTTAATATAAAATGTAATCGAAACCGGCTCCACTCGCCATTATTATATAGTTGTCTTATCAAGCCTAAGAGTAAGTCACATACCTTTTAGAGAATCAAGTAAAAACTGGAGGTCGTAATCAGTCACATCGCTTCCAAACCAAGGCAAACTCTTCATGTGGAACGTAACTGAAGTAACTTTTGTTGCCCGTAGTACCACCTCTGCTAAACACATGTCACCGAACAATTCGTACCCACTGTTATCCAAAATTATACCCACCTGAAAGGTGGAAAATGTTATTATTCAATGAAAAAACATAACCCTTTTAAATTGAGCACTTTGCCATAAAATCATAATTATAACAATTTCCAAACGATCACAAAGAGACGTAAAATGGTACCTCCCCGCCTTGAATACCCAGCAAATGGTCCACAACTTTATCCAAATGATTACACAGAATCATATCATCCCCATCCTTCTCTACAGCATCAGTCACGTCTGAAATCTCTAGATTGAAATACTTTAGGATAGAAAGATCGGCTCTGTTGCCCCACAAAGAAAGTTTGATAAAATCTGCCAGAAGTTTGTCGGGCGGCTTGTCCGAAGTCTGGTTTACCAGCAGAGTGGCTATTTTACTCATGTTAGTCAGGGACGCTTCCAGACCTGTAGAGAGAGAGCATTAGCTATGCAGGTTATAACTTATGTTTCTACTTTTTACTGCTAACATTGATTTAATCGTTTTGTTACGCACTTGTATAACTTTTATTCAACTCATTTCAGGTTTAACACTGTGGTGATGGATTCAAGCGGTTGTGGATAATGCAGAATAATATACAAATAATGGGTTTCAGCAGATAGTTGTGGTTTGCCTACCTTGACATTTCTCCTCTCTAAAAGTATCGTAGTCTGGGTATGTCAGAGAAGTTGTTGCCTGGAACGCCTGGTGTATGAAACGGTACATGTAGCACTCTATAAACAGCCAGGGCGCACTGAACCTGAAATTTTAGCGATTTTTTAGGGGTTCAACGTAGCTCGATGTTAAATCTTATCATGAGGTAGTATCAGTTTAATTCGTGCTACATCTAGCAGTTCAATTAAGCTTAATTTAGCAGATCTAAACAATGAAAGAATGAAGCGTGATCTGAGCTCAAGCCAATTAAGTAAGGAGTAGCGTGTCAGCTGATCACGCCACAATAATTACGTTGCGGTTCATAATAAGATGATAGTTAGATTATTGGGTAGTCTTATTTATAACCGTTTGAGACCAAAATAAATTAAAGATCATCATGTAAATCTTCATCAAAAAATCAGCGCCAAAGCACTGAAATACGCCACTCAAAACTTCACAGTTTCACGTATCATCAGGGTGAAATTCCAACCCTATGCCACCGATATGGCAATGAATCTGGCCCTTAAATAAATTGTAAAACAACTCGAAGGTACGAATCTAGTACTCACCAAGTGTTATTGTTTGGATTCAGCTGCTTTATCGCGTAGTTCCAAATCTTAATATCCTTTCCTTCTCCCTCTAAGGGCTCGATCTCCTGCGGAGACGAAGACGTAAAAAAGTCATGAAAAGGATTACATTTACTTTATTCATCTAAGCTGGCTGCTGGAGGCGTTAATTTCCCAGAAATACCCACCTTATCCGTTTGAAGTCGATTTTTGAGTCGTGACAACTTAGCCGCGACAGACTTTGTGTCTTTCTCCAGGTCTGAGTTGCTACATCCCATCTTAAACGTCCGGTCTATTATCTGAAAGGTGTATGTTAGGCTAACTGAGTATTACTTTTGTTAATGCGGTCAGATATCCAGCGGTCAGAAATCGATCAGCTGAGCGACAAATTTAGGATATGAGAATCAAACAAGTATTGCAGTCGGTATGGGTTGACCTACCATCACTGTAGTTCTACAGCTATGACGGGCCGATGTTATGACTGAACAGTACCTTTGTGATAGTGACAGGATGGCGGTCCCGGATAGACCGAAACAAAAAGTTTCCTTGTGATGCCCACAAAGCTGAGGGAATTCTGAAGTTTTGAAGTATCCCGCTACACTGCTCAATATGGACTCCATAGTGAGAGCTAAATGAGTTGTGGGATCAATAATGGACGTTTTATCTGGGGAAGCTGAAGTGTCACAACCTGTTTTTTATTTGGGGAGTGGCTAATGAATTTCAGATACAAGGAACGACCAAGCAATATTGAGCAACACTACCATGTGGAAATAATACTGAAAATAACAAAAAACGTCATTCAAGAAACAATTTGCATTATGAAAGCCTTGCTATAATGTCGATTTCGGTTTGACGAATCCCTTCAGAAGGTATCCATCTTGGCTCAATAAAGGTACAAGAATAGGTAATAAGTTTTGAATAATAAGCAGATTAAAATGAAACGGGTAAAATATTTAGATTTCGAAATACCTTTGTAAAATGGCAACTGGAAATCTTTCTTTCAGTTTTATGATGCAACGGAAAGTAGCAGTTAGAAGTTCAAAATCTTTAAATTATATGTTATTGTAGATTATCAACGGGTGATGACTAATTATTTCGGAAAGTTTGATTGGCCGATTCAAAAGTTTTACAAAATACGTTGAAGTCAATGTGCAGAGCTAGTAACCTGTAAAAATACAGCGCTTTATCATAAAAGGTTACGGGATTGATTCTGCTAACCGTATAATCCACAAAAATTTACGTGAGATTTGTCCAAATAATCATTCATCACCCGTTCATCACAGGAATCTAGTAATACAATCATTGTATAATCGTGAGCGTTAACGGTACTATAAAATTATACTACCGCCAGAAGTTTTAGATTTTAACAAGCAATTCAGCAGAACAAAGAACTAGTAGCTTACTTAAGTGGTGATTTAAGGTCTTTCAAATAGTATCGAAACGAATTTAAAATAGGAATGTTTTCTGTTTGGCGAGTCAAAAAAGACAAACATAGATAATAACTTACACCAATCCAAAGAAAAGTTTACATCGTGTTAAAATAAATAATTGGCTATTCAGTGTTCATAAGCAGTTCAAAACCTGGAAAATGATTAAAATAGGCGAATACAATATCAAGTCGACATTGGCAATATCAGTCCTCCTAAAAATCCACTTCAACTCATTTTATCGGCAGGACGTTTGTTGGAGCTGGTTTTGGTGTCCTGGAGCCATCTCACTTGTGTGGCAGGCCCGTACCCTTTCTCGTTCTTGGCGGCTATGCGGAAAATGATGGCCGGTTTGTTGGTCTGATCAACATGGGCGTTCTGCAGACTCGTTGTCTTGACAGTACAGCTAGGACTATCGCCTGGATAAGATTTCAATGTCGAAAGAGAAAAAGTTAACAACTTCATTATGTGAACATCCAGTCTGATGTGTAGTACGTATAATCTTGCTCGAAAATGAAAAAAACAAGAACGGCTCAACAATCAACATATTCATAAGATATTAACATGGAAAAAGAACTGAACGAATACGTAATTTGAAATTGTCAAATAAATGATCAAACCTCTGTAGACGAGAACAAACGCAAGGGAACTAGGACTTTCGGTGGACTGGGAGTTCTTGATGGCTAGGTAAACAGAGTACTCGGATATGTTGCCGTTAGAGTTGGCAGGTGGGTCCCATGCGAGGTGCGCCCCATCATTACCCTGAATACAGAATGTGTCGTTAAGGTTAGGTTGGTTAGGCAAGGGACAGGGCGCGTGCAGTGGACAAGGGCGCGGGATAAAAATGATTTCTCTTGGATCATTCCTGTTTCGAATTCAATACGCCAGTGAAAGTTGAAACATTACTCAATCACTTGATCTGGAGAAATTGATAGCAATATGTAACCGTAATCTACACGCGATACTTAGATTGTATACCCGAAATTTACAGAGATAATCATGACACAAAATCATGTTGTTGTTTCAGTAGTAGCTAGCCAGTTAAATGGTACTTGCGCGCAAAACGCGAGCTAAATCAAGCGCGAAATAAAATTATTTTGATTACACTGCTGTCTACGCGTGTCACAGAAGATACAATATTTAATGTGACCGCATGGGCAATACAGCGGGGCTTCATGCTACTTGCCTTTATAATGCACAGTGAACTTACTATGATATGATTTCTGTCTCATGTTACAGGAAACAAGCTGCAGTCTTACATAAGTCATGAGATGGTTCATATTAAAAGGGAAGAAAAATTGACGGGCCAAGACCGTAACACAATACACATAAATAGCTTTTCGCTTCATAAACATCATATCTTCACATTTATTACCTTGCTAATTCTGATAGAAGAAGGAGCTCCAGGAAATCCAGGAACACACGTCTTGAAAGCGGCTGGTTCTGAGAACTCTCCTCTCCCGCAGGCGTTAATGGCGGCAATTCTAAATCTGTATGTCGTACCAGGAGCTAGTTCTAAACGTTCTATCGGCTTGTTGTCGTCCACCTGGAATGTGTGGAATTTGTCACGTGGTGTTCTTAGTGAGTACTTAGTGTGGAAGTTTATATTAAAGACTAGAAGGGACTCCGTCCTCTGGTCGATTGATCCTCCTTTCTATTTCTGCGTTCTGCAGAACTTTCTACATGAGAGCAGCTGTTAAACTGTTCTAATTGTAAAGATCCGGAAACGACAAATGTGAATATAAAATAACCAAACTTATGTAACTGGAATAACTACGTATCTAAATACTACGGATCTAATAACTATCTAAGCAACTATCTAAGCAAGCAAGCATCTAAGCAAGTAAGTAACTTACATCCTCAGAAGAAGGTTTGGAATGATGATGAGAAACAACTAAACTGTTTCCTTTAACTACAGCCACATCATACCACTCGTTAACATCAGAGTTGTCCAGCCGCTGTATTTGGAGCAGATACGCATCCGCTGAGCGAGAGATGGTCAGTTTCTTCTGTGAAGTCTTCGTGGGACACAGAGGTACAAAAAGTAATCGTAAGATGCTAAAACATACAAAAAGCAAAATAAATAAGGATTTAAGAAATCAAAACAGATGCCCTCTAGCAACTACGACAGACCAGTGACGACGGGAATCCAGCAAATCTCGAGAGTGGAAGTACTAGCTCTGATCAGCTGCACACGATTGGGTACCGGCGGTTTGTCCGTCTCAAGGAACCACATGTCTTTGAAACACGTCTGGAATTAAGTGTATTGTTTATCTTACCAGAGGTGTGTCCTCAGATGTAAACTATATTACACTAGATTATCGGTCCACGAGGGACGAGGGCCCAATGATGTTTATCAAGTGTTAAAAACCTATTATAGTTATTGCAGTTACTACTATTTATTTTTTCATAAGAGGAGATTTATCGTCCACCTGATTGTTGTAAGCTCTATGATAGCCATCACGCCCACTGATAATGTACAGCCGACTGTTCACTACTGCTGAAGCGTGACCAGCACGTGACCTGGGCAGTGCATCCTCAAATCCTTCAGTGTACACGGGCTCCCACGTTATTGTATCTGAAAACATGGAGTGTGTGATCAACATAGAGTTTAACAAAGTCGTATAAATTTACAAGTTTGTTTGTGGTGCATAACCATTAAGGGTGTGCAACGTTTGAGTGCTTTGTATAAGATTGTTGCTCATTGCATCGTTCGAGCTGTTGAAAAAACATCGAACTAAGAGTTTTACTATGATCATTGGAAAGAAGTACAGAGAAGTAGAAAAGATTAAAAGTTGAGTGGAAACTTGCCCATGTTAAAACAAGCGGTGCTATTGGTGCACTTGTACTCCTTCTCTGGCAAAAACACCGTCTTGTTCTTAGACTTCTGGTTTATCGCAACCCACCCTCCGAATATGTACATTCTGGGATTGAAGGTTAAATAAAAACGTGAATTTCTGTTCTCATTGCCAATTATGCTGTCATATGCCAGATAAGATGCAGAAGAATATATTATGAGGGGCTACAACTTTATAATCGGATTTTCAAGGAATTTATGGGATTTATGCGGTATTTTGGTTGTTTGGTTTCAAGAGCTGGTTGGTATCCAGAGGCATGGAACTTGGAATGGTAAAAATAAAATTATTCGAAAATTTGGCAAATAAATTAAATGATTAGTCATAAAATTAAAGATAAGTTATAGCCGAACATGCAACATGGTTGAAAAACTGGAATTCATTCTCACTTGTTCCCAATAACATTAGCCGTGTGTAAGCTCCGGGGGAGCGGCGGAAGTCCTATAGCTATGACAGGTATCCAGATCATCTTAGCAAGGTCTAGTCTCCAGAGATCTCCCATTCGCTCCGCCTTGCTGCTCATGCCTCCAAATATGTAGAGCGCACCAGACTTCTCGTTCGCATCCTTGGTACAGACACAGGTATGTGATTCCCTGGGGCAGGGAGCCTGGAAAGATGTAGATTATAATATGACAAGCAGAATTGTCAGTTTAGTAAGTAAAGCCATACAATTCAAGATAGGGACATAATGATAATCTTGTTAGATTGTTGTACTGAAGATAACTAGATAAGAAATTTTGCAGCTATTCCCAAACAGCAGGGACGAACATTTTTATCAGTCAAATTTCGGTAACAGGGAATGACAACTGTATCGGTAGGTATATCAGTCACGATAAACAACAATTTTTGATAAAATTTTAAGGAAAAAGCTTACTGAGTTGTAATAATGCACCATGGTCCCTGGAGTTGTGTGAACTTTTGGATTAAAATAAGAGACTGAAGAGCTGAAGAAATGCCCCCTACAAATTAAACAAACTCGTATCTATCTATATCTATCAACCCCCTACAAATTAAACAAACTCGTATCTATTTATATCTATTAACCCCCTACAAATTAAACAAACTCGTATCTATTCATATCTATCAACCCCCAACATACAAAGAAACTATTTTAACTCACGTCTCCGGCAGGGTCCTCACGTGACCAGGAAGGTCCGGACTGTTCCTCCCCAGTAGCAATGTCAATAGTGTAGATGTCGTTCAGGTAGCGCGGGATGAACTGGTTCTGGTCGTCCAGCTCGCAGCTCAGTCCGCCGAACACGTAGATTGTAGAGCCTACCAGGGTAAAGCTGTGTCCCAGTCTAGGACATACCTGGGCAGTACGCGGTTTTAGTTGATATCCTGTGTAGTGGAGGAGTAGATAAGTAGATGGGTAGATGGGTAGAGTAGAGTGTAGGTATACTTAGAGATATGAGGGAATGAGGTGAAAAGTAAGATCGTTAATGAAGATCGTTATTCGTCATCGAATTAAAGGTTTAAATACATCACAGAAAAGAAGAAAAATCCGCAGATTTCTGATTGTAGACAAAACTCACTAGATCCTTGTTGGTGATGTTGATATGCGTCCACTCCCACGTATGAGTGTTCAACATGAACATATCGTTACTATACTCGCAGTACTCCATCATTCCACCGTGGATGTAGATGTTGTGTCCGTGTACTGCTATCCCAAACGCGGCTACCCCGTTCTCTGGCACTTGTCCAGACACGTGCGGTTCAGACCACTCGTTAGCTTCTAAACGAGGGAGAGAGGGTGAGTTGTATCAAGGTAGTTACTACAGTTATAGTGAGGGTATGTTATCTGGTAATAGTGAAACCAGTATCTTAGTGTATCAATCGTCACTTTATCAACAAGACACGTGTTTAAGCACATGACAAACTGACTGGTATTGTACACGTGGAGTTCGTCAACAATCCCCTCGTTTCCTCCCCCCATCACGATTATCTTGTTCTCTATCGACACTGCTCTGTGTCCGTGTCTGGTTTTGAAGAGGAAGTCAGGAAGATTTTGTTACGGCATTAAGTTCCTAAGAATTCATTGAACGGAGTATTTGACAGTAGTTCGGTCAAGAATTAGGAAATCTTGTAAGCTCTTTAAAGAAATCAAGACTCGATAAGTCGATTGGAAAGTTTGACAAACCTGGGTCTGGGAGTGGGCCCGTTACTTTTGGTAAGAGGGACATATCGCCACTTCACATTGGCCATGCTCTTTTGGTTGTACATTCCTTTCTTCAACGTCATCCTTGTAATGCAGGTCTAATTAAAAGAAGATGAAAAATTTGCCGCTAGGCAGCTTTTTTGATGGACACTTGACATTATGAGCTACTGTATGGGTAGTTAAAGTTGGGGGCCTTAAATTCCAGCGCTTTTCTCTGAAATCAAGTTGTTTTGTTACATTGTTTTGTTACATTGTTTAGCCCTAATGTCTCGGGTTTGCTGCACACAGTGGAGAAATTGTACGTTCGCAAGGGTGTGGGTTATGTTTGTTTACGGTATACTAAAACTCCGTGAGGGCGATAGCTACTTCTTCACATAACACTGTAAGTAAGGTTCGTCATACATGCGTCAATCATCGTTGTCTGCCAAACTTCATGAGACAAAAAATTGCTACAGGTAAGGATATTGATATGCAAGGTTAGCTGTTTTCTATCGGATATCAGTGGGTGTGAATTTAATAACAATTGAATAATTCCAGGACAATACAGCGTACTTGAACTGAAGGTCATTATCGCAAGTACGTGATAACGGTACTTCTGGGGAAATGTTTATCAGATTTCAGCCAATTACTGATTTGAAACGAGTATCGGTTAATTGACTATAATGCCTTGATTCACTTATTCGAGTTATTTTAATCTAACTTTCTCAAAAAATTCTCGCCTATGTTCAGAGCCTTGTTTGAAATATCTCAAAATCCATAACTTTTTTCTAAAAGTTGTTGTAACGAGTCTTATTGACAACCTACCGATGAACATTCTTTTTGAAGTTTCAAGAGAAATGTCAGGAAGGAGTAACACCGCATGTGATTAAGGCCCAGACAAGAGGTTTCATAGTGATTAGAAATTAGCCTGGAACTCCGGATCTCTGGTTTTCCTTGTCCGCTCCAAATCAGGTTAAACCAGGGACGGTTTAACATGTGATAAGGGTAATTGACTCGCTTGATAAACCGTAATAACTGGTTTCATATAACAGGTCTTACTGATAAAACAAGATTTAAAGGGTGTTCAAGGCCGGGTTTTAGTGATCTGAAGCCAATTATGAAGTTTAAGTCGAATAAACCTGTAAATCGTGTTTTGTTTTTTGGAAATTGATAAGTATATTGAGTGGGTTAGGTGCCACATCCAAAATTGGAGCTAATCAAAGTTCGAAATACGAATCTCACAAAGATTTTATGATGTGACGGATTTATTATCGTGAGACCACATCAACTTATCAAGGAGCGAGAATCGACGGAATATCTATAAATAGGGGAGACATTTGTACGTCTTTGTAAGACGATCAACAAGAAAGCCGTCTTTTTTAGATTTCGCTGATAATTTGCCCGGTGGTCAGGAAAGTAGTAAAACAGGGACCTCGCACCCGGTTTTAGCTGATCTGGTGTTGCCGGCCTGTCTGATCAAACCGGACCAACGCGGAGTTTACTGGCAAATACAGTTCTAAAATTATAAGTTATCACAATATTTATTACAAGTCATGTGTTTAAAACATATTTGACAATCACGTAGGTATGCTGGATAAGACATCCTACGGATTTACAGATAAAATAAAACTTATGAAAGCAAATAAATAACACCCTGATTTTCATTAGACAGTCAATAACTACATCAACATGAAGTTTATCATCTGGCGGGTTTTGCGGAGGAGCTGATCACGGAAAAGTCGTCACTAAACATCTGAAGTTCAGAATGAAGCTGCGAGTCTGCTGAACTCCGTGTTATGAGCGCCGTGTAAATTTTGTCGTCCATCATCCCCTGAACGAACAATCATTAGTTCCAGTATATTAGTTATAATATAATATATATTAGTAGTACGTATATTAGTTACAACAAATTAGTTGTACGTAAATTAGTTACAATACAATTATAATTTTAATTTCAATTTACGTTACAATACAATATGTTAGCAAAGGAATAAAGGTAGATTTGTTACTTAGTTTTTTCTATTTTGGTACTGATTTAATTCATAATATGAGCTTCAAATATTGGAATATAGCTTCAAAGTCGGTTTCACTATTTTAATATGCATTGATTGCACAGTGTTATCTGACGAAATTCACAAAAATGATAAATTTCATTTTACAGTCGGAGTTGATCAGAACAAAAAAGAATTCCGTAAGAACAAAAAGGAGTCGTTATAATCTCAAATAATTTGACTCACACAAGCAATGAGATCTAGATAGACAGAATACAGTTGGTTTTCCCGGACATGGTCTATTATAGTACACCACATCTCTGAAGTCAGGGGATAAAAGTTGATAGTCCTTGTAAGCTCCCGTACATCGGCGTAGTTGATAAACCCTTTTTTCTCCTGAAATCGAGAAACTGTTTTCCAAGTTCAAAATAATGACGATTGTACCTATAAAATTATAAAGAAAAAGAGCATCATAAGTACCTCGGTGTTTTGTCTCCACACATTTGTCATTTCAGAGTCTTAGATATTTACAGTCTATCAGACAAATTATCATAAACAGCTGAAGAAGAACTGAAAAATCTCACCACTCTAAAGAAAGAGAAGAACAAATAATTCCAGAAGGGTTCATCTACAGGTATGTGGTAGTGACTACACAGCTGAACAATATACTGCACCATCAGGACGTACTCAAAACAAGAGATGTGCTCCAGCTGTCGAGTGAGACCGTTCCTACCACCCACTATCTGGAGAATAGAAGAGTGAGAAGAAGAGTATTTGAAGAGTGAGAAGAAGAGTATTTGAAGAGTGAGAAGAAGAGTATTTGAAGAGTGAGAAGAAGAGTATTTGAAGAGTGAGAAGAAGAGTATTTGAAGAGTGAGAAGAAGAGTATTTGAAGAGTGAGAAGAAGAGTATTTGAAGAGTGAGAAGAAGAGTATTTGAAGAGTGAGAAGAAGAGTATTTGAAGCAGAGGCAACATTAAAGTGCGGTAAAAAATCGCAAATTATGCGGTGCCGCACTTGCTCAAAAAGGCGAATTGTGCGGCAGTGTGCGGCGAAAAATGTCAAATAATGCGGCGAAATTGCGGCGAAATTTCCATAAAAGTGCGGTGATTGTGCGGCATTTAAAGCTATTTTTGGGTTCTATTGACTTCAGCTTTGTGATGATGATGTGGAGGATAGATTTGTATGATTTATACAGTATGATGCAAAACATTGCCGTTCATAAATCATGCTGATAAAGATGTTCTGCAAATTGCAATACATTTTCCCACCGCTATCATAAAAGTTCCGACCAAACTCCTGAGCACGAAACGCAGCTGAAACATCGCCCTGAGCTGCTTGGCGGAGGGTTTCGGTTTTTACTAGGATTCGAGTTAACGGACGAAGTATCAACAGCTGGAGTTGGATGTTTTAGAAATCGGTCCATTCAAGCATAAAAACTCAAAGTGTAACGTAATATGACGATTGGATACTTAGCATTTAGCAACAAGTATAATTGGCTATTACGATCGATCAGCATTGGTAAATGATGTGTATTGGCCAAGCTTCAGCTACTGAGAAAAATGTCCAAAGTGACGAAAACGTCCCAAGTCCAGGACGAAAACGTCCCAAGTACCGAGCAACAAGTACCAAAATGTCCTACATTCCGGGTAAGGCTTGTCAAGCGCAAGGACGAAAACGTCCCAGATTCGGATCAGCAAGGACGAAAACGTCCCACATTCCGATCAGCAAGGTACGAAAACGGCCCAGATTCCAATTGGCTTAAGGTACGAAAACGTCCCAAATTCCATTTAGCACGTGGAAACCAAAATGTCCCAATTTTTGAGACGAAAAGGTCCCATTTTCAAACCATAATGCAATAACAAATATTTTGGTTTTCATGCGATCAGGTGCGATTTTTGGGAAAATATGCGAAAATATGCGGTGAAACAAAAATACGCGGAATTATGCGGGTAATATAGAATTGTGCGGATTGTGCGGAGAACTGGAAATTGTGCGAAATCGCACTCACCGCACTTAAATGTTGCCTCTGATTTGAAGAGTGAGAAGAAGAGTATTTGAAGAGTGAGAAGAAGAGTATTTGAAGAGGTGACAAATAACTTACGGGCACCTACTTTTAATCTTCAAGTGTTTGAAATAGGATTTTGGCAGACTATAAATTTTGGCAGATCTGTCAAACTGAGTTAGTATTAATTTGAAAACCCCAAAATCCAAAATAGTCTATACTGTTATAAATACAGAATCGAGTAGCTTGTAGGAGCTTGTTTGTTACTTGTTGTACTGTAAGCTTGGAGACTTGGTGCAATAATGAGTAATCCCGCGGAGGGTTTGTAACATGATGACCGCTAAATTATATAAGCTCATCCAACGTTAATTTGTTCACCTGTCCATTTATCTCAGTCACATAATCACTTGGAAATTAAGGTGAACCCATTGGTGCACGTATGGAATGTGTACTGACGATTGAATACAGAGTTAGGATCCGTTTGTCCGGTTTCCCGGATACATAACCCCCACTGCATAGTTGAGTGGCCCTGACATAATTGCGCGACCCTTATCACAAAAACTGGTTTCATACCTGACAATCGTGAATTAGCGCCGTACCAACCGAGATATCTAGCCGTAGTCATTTATTAACTCGTTCAGTACAGCATTATTAGTTGTGTTCGAAAAGATTCCCTGATTTGCGCCGAAGTAGAGTTCGAAAAGGCATCTTGTTGTATATGACGAGTAAAATCTGTGTTCAGCTTTTCTGAGCTAGCCAGTGTATATATTCGTTCCATTTCGTTAGTGCCTGTGTTCGTTTGATGCTTGCGGTATTATTACAAGAGTATTGTAAGTTTCAGTAATGCCCCAGGTCCCAAGAAGGTGTGCTACATTATCATGCTATTATGGATGCCGACTTAGTTTACCTTTAGACCTCCAACATGATTTTGTTCACTCAATCGTGCTTATAACTTGAAATTTAAGATATAACGCGTTGGTGCTCGATACAATAACGATAAGGATCAGTTGAGCAGCTTTTCCCTCGACCTTGTTTTTCAAATAAATTTACTAGCCAAAGAACCTTAAAAGCTTACAAAATATCTAAAAATGAACAAAATAAACTCTACTCAGCTATATTAATATGACCTATATCTGCTTATATATTCAACTAAACAATTAACTTGCCGGGCTACTTGCAACTCACCCTGAAAAGCTTGCGAACTTGGCGTTTCGCTGCCACGTGCAGGACTATTTCATAGTTTCGGCAAAGTGACAAATTCTTCGACAGGGGAATAGGGAAGTGGGCAAAGTTTTTCACTTCACTTGAATTTTCTCGGCAAAATCGAGATATTTGTTTGTACGTAGGTCTTCCATATACACCGGTTAACACCTTGGCCTGAAAAATTCTGGTTTTGAATTGTCATAGTATTTTTTTGGAACCGGAAGGTGCCGGTGGAGCGAGGTTCTGACGAACCTCATTACAAAATATCATATAATACATAGTTAATGACTAACAAAATGTACTTATTAACATATAGGGGCTCTGACCCGCCTCTGAAAGTCGACAAGCTTTGTGTGTAGATCAGAGATAAATAATAAAATGAGTTCAACAAAAATATTTCTGCCCCTCTCTCAAACGTAAATCGTGCACCAGAAAAAACTAGTCAAAAAAAGAACGAACACGTTGCACAATGCACACACACACGCACAAATTAAAACATTAATCAAATTAAAAACGGTGCAAATGCTAGACTAGTTATACTGAACTGAGTTTCAAAATGTTGTGGAACTCAATTCAAAACATTCACTCATTTATAAGACATACAGAAACCATTATAAATAGATTAATAGACATATCCCACGAGAAATTTTCGTGACAACCTACCAATAAGGCATACTGGTCAGCGTTAAGAATTCTCATGTCCACAAAGTCAGAGTGGGAGTCAAGGAGACGAGCAGCGTCCCCCACAAAACCTCGCTCCAGCAGAGAGTCGGCTAATTGCAACACGGCTGAGGGAGACTGAATCTCGGTCGACGGAGCTAACTTTAGTAATTCGTCCACCTGAAATTGGACTATGTTAAATTAGGCAACTTTTACTCGAAATAATTTCGAACGGACACGTTCGTATTCATTCTGAAAATGCACACGTAGCTGTTACGTATGTACTGATGAAATTTGTTCATATTTTCCTCACTCTAAAAGTTTGTAGATAACACATGATTAAATGGAAGTAAGAAATGTCATAGTCCTTGCTGATGTATCTTCAAATCTGATAAAATGTATCTGCAAATCAGATAAAATGCACTTAACGGCGACTAAATTCACATAAAGAAAAAAGATAAAATATTTCCATTAGATAAGGCAGGGGTATAAAAGGCGTGTTGCAAATTAAGCTGGATTACACTCAATATTTTCTGAGCTTAATCTGCCCATCGCGATCGTTCAAGTCCGATTTGTTCTTTAAAATGAATCGGGCTTCTTTAACTTTCCTATCTACTGTAGTCGATGCATGTTGATTGTTGTAAGACAGAACGTTCGAGTTTGGGATTGCCCTCTTGGTGGTGTGTGGCGTAGTGTGCATGAGGCATGTCCTTGTAGGATTTAGCAGCATAGATGAAGAAAAACATTTCTTTCGGGTACTGAGCTTTTTTAGTAACAAAAATTGGCTGAAAAACGAGCAATTTTCAGAATTTTCCTCTCGAAATTTCTTTTCAAACAGAAAATTTCTTGAACTTCAAGACAAAAAATTGGCCAAAGAACAAGCCATTTTCTAAATTTTTCCGGAAATTTTCATTTCAAACCGGAAATCACTGTGAGACGAGCGATTTTCCAAACCGGGAATTTCTGTTGGACAAAAATAGGCTGAAAACAAGCAATTTTCAGAATTTTCCTCCCGAAATTCCTTTCCAAACAGAAAATTTCTTGAACTTCAAGACAAAAAATCGGCTGAAAGGTAAGCCAATTTCAAAATTTTTATAGCAAATTGTTATTGCAAACCGAAAATCACTTTAAGACGAGCGATTTTTCTGAACCGGGAATTTCTGTTGGACAAAAATTAACTGAAAAACAGACAATTTTCAGAATTTTCCTCCACGAATTTCTTTCAAACCGAAAATTTATTCGACTTCAAGACAAAAAAAAACGTTTAAAAAAGCCATTTTCTACATTTTTCCGTGATTTTGTTTCAAACCGAAAATCTTTGCGGGATAAATAAATTGACTGAAACACGCCATTTTCAAATTTTTCCTACCCGAAATTTCTTTTTAACCGAAAATTTCGGTTAGAATTTTCGGGTCTTGTCAGTACCTCCAGTAAATTTTATTTCTACCATGTTCAGCAGTTGGGTTGTTTGCCGATCGATCACCAAATTCCAATCGTTATGTACGTTTTTCCGTTGTAGATTCCTATACCACTTTGTTGGCATTCAACGTAACTGCACTTTACCTCGTAAACTACGTTCATATCAATCTAATTTCCGTAACTGTTGTTCAATGCAAGACAGGCGCGGCAGTTATTGACTATTGTTGGGACACGTCTTTTTATCGAGTGGCCCTTGAAGTGGTGAGTATGTCAATCATTTTTTGCCGGGTGTTGTACCGACACGAACTGGGATTTGTAGGGAATTAGCAGCCTCCTTGATCTTGGCCGTGCATCGGTCAGACAGAAACGGGACTGTTAGGGTAGTGACAGGGTCTAGTACTTCTCGGTTTCTTTTTGCAAAGATTGTTGAACAGTAGTTCCTCTATTATCCTCTCCTAGTGTTGTTGGAAATGTACACTACGTGTGCATTTTCAGAATCTCAGTAAACTATAGGTAATTATATAATATTAATGAATGAATACGAACGTGTCTGTTCAAAATTATTTCGACTAAAAAGTTTCCTAAAAGATCGCATTTCTTAGTCGTACAGAGAAAAGTAACACTCAAATCAGAACAGTTATGAGATTAAAAAACCATCGCTGCTACTACAAATATATTAAATTAATGAGGAACAAGGAGTTTCTACTTTTTAGCCACGTTTTGACAGAATTGAATTCTATGCTGTAAATCATTAGATGAAAGGTCAATCTATGGTATATTTTAGCCCTCAAGCTTAAGATAAACCTCTCGTGTCATTCCAAAGCTCATCAAAACTTTGGACAGACCGTCTAATACTACTGGGTGGTATTTGCGCTGTTGATCTTTAACTTTTTCGTAAAATTCTCTCACTCCCTGTAATGAGATGCAAGTAGCAAAATATTGTCATAAATAATATTTCATAGAATAATAACATTTGATTAAACTACTTGAGGTTTTTAGATGAGTTTCACCTCATAGTTTACTAAAATTAGTTAGTAGGTACATGTTACTAGCGTTAAAGTAGAATATCCCTAAATTAACACTTTTATGATTAAAATCTCTATAATCTGATATTTTTGTTGGACCAGGCACCAGCTACAATTCAGTTCCGTTTCACAATCTATAAACGTTTCACAATCTATAAACGTCCTTTCCGGTCTTCACATCAGGTAACAAAACCTTACATTTACATTACACAAACCTGTACTCCGCGACTCTTGTCCGGACAGTTCATGAGAGAGAAGAGGTAGTTGACCACAATCCTAGCATGATTGGTATCCTGGACGGAGTTGAGTTTCCTGTTCCTTACCAGCTGCTGGGCGAGATCCAACATTTCCCGACATCTGTCCACATCTCCCTGGAGGAGGGAAAACCACGTGACCCCGTGAATTTTAATAAAGTAACTTATCGTATTATTGCTTATCGGTAGTAAGGATACTTCCATACTTGGAAAATTTTGATTTATACATGACTGACAAAGATTAAGCTAGCTTAGTTGCTTATCGTTACCACATAGCATTGAAATTTTCAAACAAACCATTATGTCCGGCGAAATTTTCTCTAACTTATGTCTGAACACTGAAGTCGGAAGTTTCCTTTTAAGCTTCTTACCAACAAGTCAAACTAAAAATTACAGTAGAATTGACAATTAAATGTGGTCCACAATAAGCAGGATAGTATGATAATTATAAACTTAAATCAAAAATACCAATACCACATTACTTCCATACCGTAGAAGCGAATGTTATTGACATCTGCTGTATACACTGCAAGGAGACGTAATGAGATGTTGGGTTTTCTAGGATGTACCGCTGGAGCCTATAAGCTGTGTTTTCTGAATCTTTGCATTTTGATAAACTGAAAACAGTATCAATTGTAGGTTTTAAGCTTTTAAGGTTAATCAAAGGGTTTGAATTAGTACGGTAAATCATAATTATGATATAAACTTTATAAAGTAACAATGGCGTATTGGCATAAACGTAAAGCTCGATAATAGAACGATTGATAATGATAATGATAATCCGCCAATACTCACTAAATAATATCCTTCTTGAGCTCCACAAATCGTTGTCTCTGTTTCGGATCGGCAGGTTTTCGCTGGAATATCTTCCTATTAGTACCCTCAGGCAGGAGAGGGACATACTCCGCATTAGGGGAAGAAGAGGGGAGATGGGAACTAGTGGACTGTTGAAGAGTGGGGAGTCTTATGCTGTGTTGTAGGAATGCAGGGTTAGCCAGACGAGCCAGTTTTAACATGGCTGCTAGATTGGTGGGTCAGTTAGTTGGGTTGAACATTAAAGCAGGGGATTGTAATCATGGTTAATTGTAGAAATTCAATGAAAAATGGCATGTATGTTCGTCCAAAAGTTTAAAAACATAATATTTTCGTTTTTAAACCCCTTAATAGGCCAATATTTTACTTATTGGAGTAGTGACTACTCTACTAGTAAAATAGCCACCAAGTCATTCGATATTCATGTAATTCCACACATTGTGTAGAATCATTCATTTTTTGCACTCTTCCTTTATCTGAGAGTAACCACGACTAACAGTCTATATCAATAACAATGTTTTATTTCTGTGTCCATGATTTCTGTGATCGTACTTTCTGCATGATCTAATCTCATATTCTAGCAACAAAAAGGAAGAAATGAGGAATGCCAGTACAGCAAGGAAATGGTTGACAATCTTCGCCCTGGTGCTGAATGCGCACTCGTGCAGTGTCTGTATTTCGATACGATATGGATTTTTGGCAGACGCCTTTGCTAAGAAAAACGTTCCGGGAAAAATATATGGTCTTATTGATTCATGTGCATTCATCGGTTTTGCCTTAATGTTTATCTGCAGACTAACAGAAAAAGCGATGATGAAATTCACATCCAAATCCATCTTAATATCCGTACTTTTTGGATGGATGGCAGTTGCACTGATAACGGGATTTTCTTATCGTCTCTCAGACACAAACGCAATCATAGCCATCTCGATCGCCATGAGAATACTTCAGGGATGCATGGCGTTCGTCTGCACCTTGGTTCCAATCGACTTCATCAGTGCAAATCTCTCTGATGAGTTCGACATGGTTAATGGCCTAGTCAATATGGGATATTTCACCGGACATGGCGTTGCAGAGGCTGTTGGCTGTTTCCTGTACGATCACTTTGGTTACGAGATAGCCTACTCGTTTACAGCTGGCGTGGCTCTCTTGGTGGCGGCTATTACAGTCATTGCACTCCCAAGCACCAAAACCTATCTGTCCACCCAGGACGATAGTTTTAATGAGGAAGAGATGGACTTTGAATCTTCAAAAACGAGTTTGACAAAGCTATTGATAATCCCAATGATAGCGACGATGCTGATAAACGCAAACTATGGAGTTCTTCAGGTAGGCGAGATAAGATACAACAATTTCAGTTTCCAGTAAATAAAAAAGATTGATCTGATTAGGTGAAGACAATTGACTAAAATTCTATATCAAAATAATTATTATAGGCAAGTAACATTGCCTCAGGATGTTAATGATGTTTTTCTAGGTCACAATAACACCCTACCTGAAAGAGGAATTCCAAAAGTCTATTTCGTATGGCGGATCTGTACTCACACTAGTCTCAGTTGGTATGGCAATAGGAAGCACCAGTATTGGTTTTATCCTGCAGAAAAAAATTATTAGCCAATTCACAGCTATGGGAATCGGAGCTCTTTGTATTATGATGGGATTACTGTTGACCTTTCCTCCTAAATCACTGCTAGCAATTTACAATCTCAGTCCAATACTGGCATACCCTGGTGTCTTTATTGCTGGTATTGGAGACCCTTTCATGACCATTGCTACCCTCAGAGCTCTTTTAAACATGCAGGTAATCTCCTATGCAGGTACTTTTGATCACCGATCGTGGATATAGCTAATTGACCTGAGGGCTAATCGGACAGCTAACATGATTTTAATTTTTGATAATTTAGTTGCAGGAAAGGGGTATGCTTTCTCCGAAGATCGTGACGAATATAACGGGAGTGTGGATACTTGGATATTGTTCCATGTACTACTCGGGACCTTTCATCGCTGGAACTATGACAGACTATTTGTCGTTTTCAAGTAGGTTGCAAAAATAGGTTATATCGATCATTTTGCTTTCTGACAGATATAAATACTTCAGTACTTGGTTATTTTGAACATTTCCATGTTGCATGTGTCAAAGTTTAATACTCGGGAAAAATTAATATATCAAAATTCTAATCTTGGCGAAAAGTAAAATTAAATCCATCAAAAAATTTCAACAGAGAAGTTTTATGATCACCTAAAAATTTTTCAGCGACGGCGGAGGTTTTGTCAGGTATGTGTCTAATAGCATTTCTAATTTGTGTTGGTCTCAGACTCTTCTATAAAGAAAATATAGGAGAGGAAGATGAAGAAAGGAGAGCATTACTTGGCAAACACAAACATTGAAATCGCGGAGAATGATTCCTGCTCATTTATTGTAAAATGAACAATATTTCGAAATTTCTTTGCTGATAACCGATAAACAGCCATTCATGCTAATAAACTACTTTTGAAAGAAACATGATTTAGGAAGTTTAAAGGTTAAATTACCGTGTAAAGCTTGTTTATGCTGTAAAGTTGACTGACAATATGTAAGAGTAATGGAATGTTGTTACTTGTTCAATATCATCTTCTATATATCTGTTTTTTCTTTCTGAGTGTCACAGACTTCATCTTAATTAGGAACAACGAGAAAAAGCTCAAATTTGAGCTAAAAAAGGCCAACCGATTGACTGAATAATCAGGGCCGGTAAGGTATGCTAAATCTTTTGCTATGGCAAAATTATAGAAAAATAAGTGATGTAAGACTATAAGCTACCTGTTAAGTCGCATGTAAAATTGTTACCAAATTTATATAGTTTGCTAGTGCCAGAAATAAAAATAAGCTTCTTAAACTCTAAAGTCTGGTTATCACAAAGATTGGTTACTGAAATAATCTGAGGGAGTGGAGAGGGAACCTTTTTCAGGTCCTCATTTCGAGCGAGCACTGATTGGTAACGGGCATGTAATGTTGTTATGGGTAAGCTGAAGAATCGACCAAGTTATATTATGTGTACGGAGCAGATGTTTGAACGGAAACGATCTCTACTGAAAGTCAAATCACAAAATTCTTGGACCGGCACCGTACCAAGTCGGCTATGATCCCGATCTCACCCGATCCGTCTCGGTGCCGGTCCATGGATTTTCTGAATCGACTATCAGTGGAAATCGTGATGAAATAAGAATAAAATCAGGTTGATAAAAATATAAGTATGTTTCGTGCCGATTCTAACCCCGAATATAGTATCAGGTTGATAAAAACATAAATATTTTTTGTGCCGATTCTAACCCCAAATATAGTATCAGGCTGCGGAAGACCTGGCTATGGACGAAGCAGAGGTGGACGAAGTTATGTCCTACTTGTTAGCTGTATCGACTTTGATCTTGATAATAAAGTAAATTAATTGGGCGCAGTTGTCGTTTCTAATCAACCATCAATGTGGTCTGCCTTCGTCACCATTTGAGAAGCTTGCTCGAGAGCAGTTCTTTCCCTGATTGGGGCATTGGTAAGCCTAACAAGATCACGCGACAACCCCTGAGTCACGTTACTTGCCGATAAATTCGTCACCACGGCAAGTGTATCCTGTGCAAATTTGTATGTACCCAACTACTTATACGAATGACACACCCATTTCTCTAAAAATTTATGCCATCCTGATCAGGAGATCCCTGGCTACACAGCGGTACTTAACCCAAAGTTTTTTTGATGTGACTGAAAAACTGGCCACGCTACTAACGTCATTGTCTCATGGTGCTCTGTCATAGATATTGTGTAACTGGGCGACGGGCGTAGCTGCCCGGCAGCCGTCTATCGAGAGGATCAAAGAAATTACATAACAATGAAATAAAAAGATATCACATAGTAACATGTTCTTGAGATAATATTAATTTGGGTAAACTTGTGTTTTAACCCTGTGCACACTGAAGAAGGTCATCATGAGAAAAGTGTATGATCAGTAGTTTGATTAGTCCCGAGCGAGAAGCGAGAATTCTTAAATTATGAAAACCACTGTTCTTTGTGATAGAAGGATCAAAACAATACACAGTCGTCAAAATATTCGCATAAACTAAATTGAGCTTAAGCAGTCGAAGCCTTTTTAACTGCACTATATATCGGCAGTGTGCAAGCTTGTTGTCCAATTGTACCCTTTTCTGCGTTTTTATTGATAAACATTTTTAATAATTATCATATCGTTTTGAAATTGGTAGTGCTTTGAGATTGTGAAAAATATATGTTTAACGAGCAGTACCTTTTGACGATTTGGCTCAATAACACCCTAACTGATAGAGGAATTCTAAAATTATGTTTCATCAATAGCAGCTTAAATGGTCCCAATTTGTGACATTCATTTTTAGACTATTTTCAGGCAATTATCTATCTTTTTTTGGTTGATTTTTTCCATCTCTAATACTTTTTTGCCAAAGTTATTCTACGCTGAATATATATTTGTGAGTTTATCACCGTTGCGCGGCGTACGTATCACTATCAGAGTATTACTCCGAAGTATGATGTCAATTTGATATTTAATTCAATATGCTTATCTGACTTATCTATGGTTTTGATTGAGTTAATGCGCAACTGTGGCCAATTAATTCATTCTTTATTTATATTTCTTATGCCACTTTAAGTTTTATTTTGCGATATCACGATAATATTAATAGATTATGTAACACAATCGAAGTATTGTACCAAATGAAACGCTCATGTTTCAGTGACTATTTGTAAGCTTTCGAACATACACTGTGTTTCATGGTCACACTGAAAATATAATTATGTCTATCACAA
>JH153470.1:68836-93974 GCA_000226015.1 Mnemiopsis leidyi | reverse complement strand
TCTGACTTATCTATGGTTTTGATTGAGTTAATGACGTCAACTGTGGCCAATTAATTCGATTCTTTATTTATATTGGTCGTATGAAAGAATACCGATGCAACTCTAATGGGACCCTAACGCCCAAAAGTGCACCCCTAATGGGACCCTAGTGGGACCTTAATGGGACCTTAACGGTACTCTATCGCCCAAAAGTGCACCCCTAACTGGGACCCGGGCGCCATGGCCCAATTGTGGCCAAGCTGGCCCAAATTGGCCCAATGTCTCATCATAGATTATGTAACACAATATATGACGACATGCAAATTTAACAGTGCAGCGTTATGCTAATAAACACATCGCAATGGGCCCATTGAATCAGCTATCGTAATTACTTCACGAACCGCATACCTTATGAATCGCGCTCGTCTGCACCTGATTTCACTTTCACTATCAATATTAGTTATATTTGACATATGTAATGCAAGAGCCGCGTATCAGCTACTGCGAGCTAATGACACTGAAACTCCAACAAAATTTAAGCAAAAAATAGATCTAGTCGTACTACTTGACTGCACCGTCAAAATTATCAATATCCGTTGTTTTTAAAAGCTAATATTTCACGGCCGGTTTTAAGTTTTCGAAACCGAAAACTAGTATAAATCAACAGCAGCTAGTATCGATATCATCAGACAAGCTGCAAAAAAATGTTCCAGTTTAATAACTAATATTTTCACTGTAGCAGAAATTATTTTTACTATGTATCCTCTGCTCAAATTTAATTGCTTCTAGCACTAGCAGAGGGCAAATTGAAAAAGCTTCTTTAAAATTTGAGAGATGGAAATCTAGCGTCCGCCTCAGACCTAACAAAGCGGGCGCAATTCTTGTTTGAGGTTAACATACTCCATAGCTTTTCATATTGGTGAATCATCTAGGAAAACCCTTACCATAACTTCCAAAGTGAGGTTATTGAGGATTAAGTGTTTTTAGGTGAGAAATTTAAAGATAACCTCGAACTTTGCTCATAAAATCACAAGTCTATAAGCCATCTAAGGATAATTTTTTCGAATTTTGAATCAGCAAATAATTGCCTCACTGATGCAATCAAAATTTTTGAAATGATGGTTGTTTAAGTGCAAATATTGAGGACAACATAAAGATGGGTCTTCTTATAAATTAGCTTAAAATTGCATCCACTTCGAAAGCAATACTTCCACTCATGGGATAAACAGTTTCCAATTTTGAGCTCTTATTGAAGATAAAACTTGCAACTGACGGAAATGACCGACGAAATTATGATTTTAATACCATCATTTTTAACTCTTGCTGCATGAAAAAGTAAAAAAGCCTGATTGGATGGCCAGTTTTCACGTCAACAGACCATTCTAGGGTCAAAAATTGGACCCATAATGACATTTCATGTGTTTAAATTGAGGATAACCTCAATTTTTGCACCTAAAAGGCACTTTGAGTACGGTAGGGGGATAGTTCTTGCACTGATATGAACTATGAACTTTTTTCTAACTATTGCAGTTGATATATGAAATCCAAATATGAAACTTGAGCTTCAAATGAGGATAAATATAAAGTCATCAATAACAGCAAATTGTTCAAAACATCACAATTATCCTTAAAGTGGCCATATTTTGTCATAAATGTCCAAAATGACTACTGCACAGACATCGGGCACATTGGAATCAACTAAAGACATCAAAAAAATGTTTAGGCAATTTATTTATTTCTAGTGTCTGACATTACGTTAATTAAGTAAGACGTTCTAATTCGTTATTCGTTATATACCGCTTGCAAGGCAGACATGATATCAAATATCAATAAACATGCACATTTAATTTTTGTCATATTCTAGTAACAATGAGGAATACCAGTACAGCAAGGAAATGGTTGGTTATCTTTGCTCTGGTACTTAATGCTCATTCAAGCAGTGTCTGTACTTCGATACGGTATGGATTTTTAGCAGACGCCTTTGCAAAGAAAAATGTTCCGGGAAAAATATATGGTCTTATTGGATCAAGCGCATTCATTGGTTTTGCCTTAATGTTTGTCTGCAAACTTACAGAAAGAGCGATGATGAAATTCACATCCAAATCCATCTTGATATTCCTAACTTTTGGATGGATAGGAGTTGCACTAATCACGGGATTTTCCTATCGTCTTTCGGACACAACCGCAGTCATAGCCATCTCGATCGCCATGAGAATTCTCCAGGGTTGCCTGGCCTTCGCCCACACGTTGGTTCCTATTGACTTCATCAGTGCAAATTTCTCTAAGGAGTTTGACATGGTGAATGGCCTTGTCAACATGGGTTATTACACCGGACATGGCGTTGCAGAGGCTGTCGGCTGTTTACTGTACGATCAGTTCGGTTACGAGATAGCTTACGTGTTCACAGCAGTATTTGGTCTCTTGGTGGTGGCTATCACAGTCATTGCTCTCCCAAGCACCAAAACCTATCTGTCCACCCAGGATGATAGTTGTAATGAGGAGGAAATGGACTCTGAATCTACGAAAACGAAGTTGACAAAATTATTGATAATCCCAATGGCTGCGACGATGCTGATAAACGCCAACTATCTAACTATGGAGTACTTCAGGTACACGATATAAGAAGATAAGATACAAAACTTTCAGTTTCTGGTAAATAAAAAAGATCGATCTGTTAAGGTGAGTACAAACTTCTACAATTGTATTTTAAAGTTCTAATAAGCTCAAAGTAATCTTGCTTTGAGATGTTAATCATGTTCTTCTAGGTCACAATAACACCCTACCTGAAAGAAGAATTCCAAAAGTCTATTTCGTATGGCGGATCTGTACTCACACTAGTCTCAGTTGGTATGGCAATAGGAAGCACAAGTATTGGTTTTATCCTGCAGAAAAAAATCATTAGCCAATTCACAGCTATGGGAATCGGAGCTCTTTGTATTATGATGGGATTACTGATGACTTTTCCCCCTGAATCACTGCCAGCACTTTACAAGCTCAGTCCAATACTGGCATACCCTGGTGTCTTTATTGCTGGTATTGGAGACCCTTTCATGACCATTGCTACCCTCAGAGCTCTTTTAAACATGCAGGTAATCTCCTATGCAGGCACTTTTGATCATCTATCGTGGGTATATCGAATTTACCTGAGGGCTTATCGGACAGCTAACGTAATTTTAATTTTAGATAATATAGTTGCAGGAAGCTGGAGGAGGAATACTTTCTCCGAAGATTGTGACGAAGATAACTGCAATCTGGATAATTGGATATTGTTTTATGTACTACTCAGGGCCTTTCATCGCTGGTACATTAACTGACTACTTGTCGTTTTCAAGTAGGTTGCAAAAATCGGGTTCACTCATCGAATGTTTTGAAGTTTTGATAATATATCAAACAAATCTTTATACTTAAATATATCATATCTATCTTATAATCTCTGCATTCTGTAACATTCATCCTGATAATTTTTTTCGAAGCGGAAAAACGTAGGTTTTAATTTTCACGTTTTCTGAACCTACCCCGCCATATATACACATATAGTTTAGTTTGCTACTGCTGTCAATCGCAATGAAACACAAAGTTTGATCTCAAATGTCGGTAAAACCTTTACAATCATGATAACCTGAGAATGCTCGAATATTTGTTAAGGTTTATTGAATAGAAACACAATATTTTAATTCCCTTGAAAGTTGAAAGTATAAAAAAGTTATAATTTGAATTGTTGTGGGACTTGTGTAAAATAAGTCATAGAAAATACCTACAGCAGGAACTGAAATAAAATAACTTAATAGCTAAAAACAAAATTTAAAAGTTGAAATTACTGTCTCTCTTCCCTTATATTCAAACCACCAAAATGTCTGAAAGATTTTGATTGTCTTTGCCAAAACCATTCTCTTTACATATATAATATTTATGTTTGAATTCCCGTTTGCTTTTCTTGAAGCCACTTTTTAGAATTTCATCATTTTTAGAAATTTGGTAGTTTACTCATTGCAATTTAGCACAGGGCTGGCGAAACAGGGGGGCCATGGCCCCCCTGTTTGGATGTGGGGCCAAGGTATCATTACCCAGAATCATACCTACATTATTTATTTTGAGTAGATTGCCAGGTTCAAAAGCTTTCATTGAAAACTATTACAGATTTGATTGCGGTGCTAGGAGTTCTGTGTAGAACTTAAGCTGAAGTTTGGAATACCTTAGTTACCTAGCACAGTGTAACTGATGAAATAGCACTGTTAAAACTCATACAAAAACCAAGCCCCTTTTGCCAAAAAGGTTCAAAATCAACTTTAAATGCACAATATCTCAAAATTTTCTCCTGGGGCGAGCTGATTGGACTTTAACCTTCCAATATTTGGACATTAAACAATAAAATTACGCCTGCCCAAGCGAGATGGTGCAAAGCACCACCGAGGGAGCATTTTGAGCAAATTGTAGAAGAAAAGTGTCCTCCCCACAGTTTTGAGTATGTTCCTCCACCCCTGATTTAGCAGAGTGCATTGTTAGGGCACCAGTAAAATGGATATAGGACAGTGATGTCACATTAATTGCATGGGTACGCAATTTTTACAGAAAGACTGGTGAGAGAAAAGTAGAGAATTGAGAAAGGAGAGAGTGGAGAGCAGAGAGGGGAGCAGAGAGGGGAAAGCGAAGAGAGTGAAAAAATACGAATCGAATGGAGATTGGAGAGTGAGGGAAAACGTGTAAAGAGGAGAGTGGGGATGATTGAATGGAGCGAGGAAAGTGGAGAAAGGAGAGTGGAGAGAGAAGAGTGGATAGAGACATAGAGGAAAGTGGAGAGAAAAGAGTGGAGAAGTTAGTGTGTGAAGAGAATTAGAAAAAGTATAAGGAAAGGAATAGAGGGATGTGAGGCAGGGCGAAGTAAGAGGGGGGGGGAGAAAGGTTATAGAAAACGTGAAAGAGTGATGATATTTTCAACTGAATTTGAAGACTATCATAGTCTTCAAATAAGGCCGCATTTTAATCTATGAGAGTTAAAATTTGATCTCTTTGAATAATTCTAAGATATTAAATTTCGACTTCCATAGATTAAAATGCAAACCACGGGTTTGCGACCACGGGTTTCGGCTAGCACATTTCAACAGATAAATATGATTACCTATACGTTTTTCAGCGACGGCGGGGGTTTTAGCCGGTGTGTGTCTACTAGCATTTCTGATATGTGTTGCTCTGAGACTCTTCTATAAAGAAAATAAAGGAGAGGAAGATAAAGAGAAGAATGCATTGCTTATCAAACATTGAAATCAGGGAAAATTATTTCTGCTTATTTAACGTATAAATGAACAATGTTTTGTAAAATGAACAATATTTTGAAATATCGGTGCGGATTGAGGAATTTTTAAGTTTGAATTTTTATGTAGAGCGTTTTTTCCTTTCAAGCAGTTGAATGACAATAGGAAGTTAATATCATGTGAGGGTAATAGAATTTTTGGCTGAAATAGTTTTATCTTCCGTTTCTAGTTTCTGTTTTTCTCTCTGAGTGTCACAGACTATATTTTTATTAGAAAGAACAAAACAGGGTCCACGTACACTGTACAATCGTAAACATAAAAGATTAAATTATTTTTTAAAACGCCAGTGTTAACACCTGCGTTTTTATGAAAAACGCTGCGTTTTTGTCGAGTGAGCGCAGTGTTTGCTCATGGTTGGACTCCATTTTTGCAACCGGGCACACACAAAAGCACGATTTCTGTGCGCGTGCTTATTGAAGTTCCAGAAACATCGAGTATTCCGTAAAACACGGCGCGTTTTTTAAAAAGCACCTAGTTAACTCGACAAAAGTGCGGCGTTAACACCGGCGTTTTTTGAAAAACGCTGCGTTTTTTCCTAAAATTTCGCTTTGTGGTACGTGCATAGGAGAGTGTTTGGAACAAGGTTAGAGCAGCCGAATGACCGGTAAACCGTGATTGAGGGTTAAATGAGGGGGGTCTCCGTTAAACAACTAGAATCTTCAAGGAGCCCCTTCAGTATAACTGTAAAAGCCTGGGTACAGGTGTAACAAATACAAATACAAAATTTACTTTTAACGTTAGAGCAGTAAGAGAGCGGAGAATGAGCGTTTTTCAGCAGGGGTTGATGCCAGGATGTGCCAAGTTACCATGGCAACTGTATTCATTTCGTAAAAATTGAACGTGCAATTTAATAACGTTTAATCTAACACGGTATTACTTTTCGTTTTCTTTCGACAAACGCTGCTCTGCATTTACTTTTTCAGCAGAATGGCATGAATTAAGAAATCTTGGCCTCCGTTGGAGGAGGAATTAAACGGCCAAAGGACGGGGTCCTTGCTAGATATTTATAATAGTAGCAAATCAAATTTCAGGACATTAAACAGAAAGGTATGAGTCAGGCAACTGTATTTCGTGGCTTTTCCAATTTTGGCCCCAGCAGCGTCAACAATAATTGCTCCTTTTCAACGCTTATCAGCTAATTTTATCACGTCATAAATTTGGCTCAAGTACATAAGTTTGTTTAGTACGCATGCTATTGAAATCACATGATAATAATGTTATCACGGGAAAGAAAAGTCTTTCATGTGTGTCTTTTTTGCGTGTCCACCGGCATCACAGAGTGTGATATTTACACAACATGATGTAACAATCAAGTGCAATGCACGGATATCACGCGATTTCAGGACATGAAAACATTGAAATTGACATTACACATCACAGCTTCATATTCTAACAATATTATAAGGATTTGAAATGTTTCTAAAAAATCAAGAAGAGTTGGATATCAAGCTGAAAAAACTTCCTAAGTTCGTACGACTTGTTGTCAGGGAATCCCGAGTGTTGCCACTTTTAGCACACAACAGAGCTACAGGCAGCACACAGTCGTTCTGTTTGGATAGGGCGGTGCAATATTTGACATGGTACCGGGTCCGGAAATCACGTGGTACCATGTCAAATATCGAATTAGAAAAATATTAATCAGTCTTGCATAACCATGAACTGTCTTTAGTCGCAGTTGTTGACTTGTGGTGATATGTTGGTTATTTAATGAGTGAGCGTTGAATGAGGTAGCCTCATAATGGTACAGAAGTTGGTTGGCTTAAAAACGGCAACCAACGCGATAGAATCCTTTATTTCACTTGGTTTTGAGCTAATAGTTAATTCGAAAAGACTGGCTACAGCTGGAGCCCCATCTTTCGTCAGTCTTTTCGAGCTAAAAAAAGTTACACCTCTATTTTGACGTAAAATTCGACGAAGAATCCGAATTTGATAGTTTCGAATCTAAAAAATCATCACGTGACCCCTTAAAAGACCCCTTATAGGGCCCCAAAATGGGAATTTTAAACTTAGAGCTAGGAGAATAGTTAGACCATTATCAAGAGTAAGACCATTATCATGATTTGACGAGGAATCCGAATTTGATAGTTTGGAATCTGATAAAGCATTACGTGACCACTTTAAAAGTGACCCCTTATACGCCCCAAAAATTGAAATTTTAACATTTGAGCTAGAGGAAAGGTTAGACCTACATTTTGACGTAAAATTTAACGGCGAATCTGATGGTGGCAGTCCCAAAGCTCAAAAACCCTATTTAGACCCCTAATATGGCCCTTATTGACCCCTATAGCCAAAAAATGAAAATTTTCAACTTTGAGGCAGAAGAAAAGTTACACTAGTATTTCCACGTAAAATTTGACGAGGAATCCGAATTTGATAGATTCGAAGCCGAAAAAATATCACGTGACCCCTTGTCATTGTCCGATTTTTGATGTAGGCCTTGGATTTTTCTTGAAATATGTACATAGTTGGAAAAATTGTCTTAAAAGGCTGCTGAAAAAAGACCTAGAATTGCTTCATTGTAAGGGCGTCGCTACGGTTACAAGCGAAATTGCACGTGCAGTTTGTTACAACGTTTAAAATCACGCATGAATTTCCTACGTTGACAGGTAAGAACGTCGAAACAATTTGATTAACTGATTCAGGAATCAGGATGCGTTTTCCCAACACAGGGAAGGTATTCATTACATAATTTCAATGGATAGAAAATCACTAAGTACCCAGTTCATTATATGGACCTTTAATGTTTCTCAACTCTAATACCAAGAAAGGACGAAATGAAGAAAACTAGTACAGCAAGGAAATGGTTGGTAATCTTTGCCCTGGTGCTCAATGCTCATTCAAGTAGTGTCTGTGCTTCGATACGATATGGATTTTTGGCAGACGCCTTTGCAAAGAAAAATGTTCCTGGGAAAATATATGGTCTTATTGGATCAGGCGCATTCATTGGTTTTGCCTTAATGTTTGTCAGCAAACTAACAGAAAGAGCGATGATGAAATTCACATCCAAATCTATCTTAATAAGCTTACTTTTTGGATGGGCAGGAGTTGCACTGATAACGGGATTTTCTTATCGTCTCCCAGACACAACCGCAGTCATTGCCATATCGATCGCCATGAGAATACTTCAGGGATGCATGTGCTATATCTGTATGTTGGTTCCAATTGACTTCATCAGTGCAAATCTCTCTAAGGAGTTCGACATGGTTAATGGCCTCATCAACATGGGTTATTTCACCGGACATGGCGTTGCAGAGGCTCTCGGCTGTATCCTGTACGATCACTTTGGTTACGAAATGGCTTACGTCTTCACAGCTGCAGTGGCCCTTCTGGTGGCGGCTATCACAGCTGCTTTTCTTCCAAGCACCCGAACTTATCTGTCTACCCAGGACGATTCTTTCGATGAGGAGTTGGCGCAGAAGAAACTCGGATCTACGAAAACGAAGTTGACAAAGCTATTGATAATCCCAATGGTTGCGACAATGCTGATTAATGCGAACTATGGAGTACTTCAGGTCAGTGCCTTCGACATAAGATCCAATCTCCAGATCCCAGCAAATTAAATTTTTGATCTAATTAAGTGAAAACAATGTCTAAATAGGTATATAACTATGATCGTATTTTGATGTAATAAGTACCAAGCAAATTTCATTTCAATCTCGTGAGATCGAAGTGATGATAATAAGTGACGATAAGTAATAAATATATTATTTATAAGTACAATAATAATGAAATAATAAGTTATCGCCTAGAAATTAATTTTGGACCCGTGAGATTGAAACATTTCAAATTAACAAACGCTTGGGATGTTGATAATCTTTTTCTAGGTCACCATAACACCCTACTTGAAGGAGCAATTCCAAAAATCGATTTCATATGGCGGATCTGTTCTTACACTCGTGTCAGTTGGTATGGCAGTAGGAAGCACCAGTGTTGGTTTCATCTTGCAGAGCAAGATCATTAGCCAATTCACGGCTATGGCAATCGGAGCTCTTTGTATTATGATGGGATTACTGATGACTTTTCCACCTGAGTCGTTGCCAGCAATTTACAATCTCAGTCCAATACTAGCATTCCCTGGTGTCTTTATTGCTGGTATTGGAGACCCTTTCATGACCATCGCTACCCTTAGAGCTCTTTTTAACATACAGGTAATCTCGTAGATTTCCATGTACCTTTCATTGTATATCGTGGGCATCTAAGTTTTATCTAATCGCCCCATAGGGTTAATCTGACAACTAACATTAAATTAATTCTAGATAATTTAGTTGCAGGAAAGGGGCATGCTCTCTCCAAAGATTGTGACGAAGATTACTGCAATCTGGATAGTTGGATATTGTTCCATGTACTACTCAGGGCCTTTCATCGCTGGAACTCTGACAGACTATTTGTCGTTTTCAAGTAAGTTACAATAGGCTATATGAGTAGGTATAGTTTCACGGTAACTTAATGGACACGGCTATCGCCCAAGTAGGATTAACGCCGATTGCAACCAACACAAATTTTACCAATTCAAATCCCACCTTATTCTGGATTGTTATGACAGGGATAAGGTGGCGGTTTTAGCCATATTTTCCCCAGTCCTTAATAAAGCAAACGTAATAATCCCAAGTCTTCTGTTCAGTGTTAGGCGATCAAACAAAACAATTTACTTGTGAGGAGAACTTCTGGACTTGAGAAGAATCTGGTCCTTTCTGATCTAGTCACATCTTGTAAATTACCGATATATTTCGTGGTTTCTCAATTAAAAAATAACGGTACAATAAACGGTGCGCTTAGAATTGCGTAAAATTCATTTAAGGATATTAAAACAAGTAAGGGAAATTTTCTATATCAGCTGACTGCAACTCGTTGATTGGACAGGGAATACTATCTTCTAATGGAAATCAATTTCGATGTACGACATCATCTTAATCTTCAGTCTCAAATTATTTGCATAATAGAAGTGTTGAAAGCAATAAAACATTTAAGTAAGTAATATAACATTTAAGGAAACTAAAAAATTAACGATCTTGAAACGGTACCACTATTATTTGTATAAATTTTCTCCAGTGAAATTGCATGACCAGACAGCATGTTTATGAAATTATAACTTAATTTCACACAGATCTAGTTATATAGTAATGGGTACCTAATGTTGCATGTTGCAAGGTCCTATGTTTTAAGATCGAAAGTGTTAGGGTTGAACATTTGGGAAATCAATATTTCAAAATCTTTCGTTGAAGTTAATTACGTTCCATTGTTCGTTGAAGTTAATTACGTTTCATCAAAACAAGAATTGCGCCCGCTTAGTTAGGTCTCAGGTGGACGCTAGATTTCCATCTCTACTATTTTTTTGCTAAAGTCAAAGAAGCTTATTTTATCCGCCCTCTGCTAGCGCTGGAAGCAGATATACTGCAAATACAATTTCTGTCGCAAATACCGCTAATGAAATTCCACGGCTGCTACAGTGAAAATATTGGCCGTAAAAAAATTTTATTTTAACTTGAGTGACAATACCGGCGGCTGAAGATATGTACTGGTTTTCGTTTGAGACAACTTAAACCTCGCCACGTGAAATTTTAGCTGTGAATAACAACGGACTTACATAATTTTGACGGTGCAGTTTAAATAGTTTAACTAGGTCTATTTTTCGCTTAAGTTAACCCGGCTCTTGCTTTTTTTATCTTGCTTTTTTCTGAACATTCGAACGTTAAGATGTTTGATGTTAGCCGATACACGATAACTATGACAACAAATTTAACTGTAATTTATACTGACAATGAAATCAGGTGCAGCCGAGGGCGATTCATGAGGTTTGTGGTTCGTAAAGACTAGTAATTATGATAGCTATAGCAGCTTTGATTGGCCTATTGCTATGATTGTGTGTGCTAAAGTATAACGCTGGGGATTTCGCTTTTCGGCATTTTGTGCATCACGTAATCTTTTACCGTGTTATGCAAAATAAGTGGTTTCCCTTGAACTCAATTCAACACCATAAATAAGTAAATAAATAAACTTTGCGGAGGCAATTTAACGGTGGCTCTTACTATGTGTTAAATTGATTTGAGACACCGGACACCGCCATCTACCTACCAACCCACCTACCACCACCAAAATCCGACCACCAAACCAGCTACTTTGCTTTTTTGCCTTCGGCAAAGAAGCATGATATATGGAAAAAATCTCGAGATGGATTTAAAATGATAAATATAATTTTTCAGCGACGGCAGAGGTTTTGGCCGGATTGTGCTTCCTAGCGTTTCTGATTTGTGTTGCTTTGAGACTCAACTATAAGGAAGATAAAGAAGAGGAGGAAGAAGAGAGGAAGGCATTACTTTGCAAACAGGAAGAGAGCATTTGAAATCAGGGAGTATTAATTCAGTTTGTGTATCGTAAAATGAAAATAATGTTGAAATTTCTACGTTGATATCGGTTGCATTATCTATGAGTAATGATAACTGGCTTCTGTAGGGAATTTGGTTAAGATAACTCCAAGTTTACGATGAAATTTTATTCAGTACTGAACGTCTTGATGCTGTTGAGCAGTTAAATGATAATGAAGGTAATTATCATAGATTAATAGATATTAATGATAAATTCTAGTTTTATTTATAATAATTTCTATATCATCAAATAATACATATTATCAAGAAATAACAAGAAACTATTTAAGCGTGACCCATGTAAATGCTTATTATTATATTATCATTTTTATAGTCAATCAACATCTTTGGAAGCAAGATTAAAATGGTGGGTTTTAAGTTGAGACTTAAAAATGTTCATTGAAGAAGGGGGTCTCAACTCGTAGAGTAAATTGTTCCTTATTTCAGGCCCACTATGGGAAAATGCCGCATCAGAACGAGAAAAGTTGCATTTAGAAGCTAAATTAGTACTACATTTGAAAACAACCCGGCTAGAAAAAAACGCGGCGTTAACACCGGCGTTTTTTTTCAAAAACGCCGCACTTTTGTCGAGTTAACGCGGTGTTTTTTAAAAAACCCGCGGTATTTTACGAAAAATGCGCGGTATTTTTCGAAAACTCGATGTTTCTGCAACTTCAATAAGCGTGTGCACAAAAATCGTGCGTTTTTGTGCGCACGCTTGCAAAAATGGAGTCCAATTATGAGGAAACGTAGAGTTTTTCGAAAAACACCGCATTAACTCGACAAAAGCGCGGAGTTTTTGATGAAAACGCCGGCGTCAACACAGGCGGTTTTTTAAAAAGGCCGCGTTTTTTATTAGCCGGGAATCAGTGCCATTTCGAATTTAATTCTAAATCTAACAGAAAGAAAATGTTAAATTTAGGTACTTCAGTTGGGTGAATGAATATCATTCATGTTTACCATAGATTTCAAAAATAATTCTCACGGCAATGTTTGGAACTTGCTGAAGTTTTGGTAAATAACTTTCTGTCAATGTACAGAAAAAAAATTATATAGTGAAATATGCAATATTGACATGATAACTTTAGTGCGCACAATTTGCAAAATTGCTTTGTGACACGAGACAGCGGACATCACAAACCACCAATCCCGACCACTTTAAACCATCTACTTAACTTCATTGCTTTTGGCAAAAAAGATAGGAAGACAAAATGCCCACGTGCAATTGTCAGCAAGTATTTACATAGTGTGCACGTGGTAGGCAGTGTAGTGGTTGCAAGGCTAAACCTGGTAGTAACATCATCATATTCTTGATAATAAGATAATACTAGGATTAGAACGTACAATTAGGTACTAAAACTCCAAAGACCACACAAAAGAAAGTGATAGAGTTAAAAAACTCTTAAGACATCTTTCGACTTGCTGACGAGGAAAGTTGAGCGATCTCTTTAACAACACTTTTGGGACGCAAAAGAGCTACATGCAGCACATGGTCGTTATATTTGGATAGGACGGTGCAATATTTGACATACCGGCTGCTGGTACCGGCTCCGGAAACCAT
The DNA here is from genome assembly GCA_000226015.1 of Mnemiopsis leidyi. NCBI lineage: Eukaryota > Metazoa > Ctenophora > Tentaculata > Lobata > Bolinopsidae > Mnemiopsis > Mnemiopsis leidyi. The sequence continues at coordinate 80,763 of JH153470.1, read as the reverse complement.
GTGACATGGTGCAGACAGCAGGGATAATAAAACAGCAGCAAAGCCACCAACTGTCTTCATTTCAGTTGTTGAGTTGCTTTGAAACGGGGTTGCTTAGTTCTTGATGTACATGCAACTAAAACGACCTAATGGATTATATTGCAATGTAATCAAAATTCAGATCAAACGATTTCATAAAATCCAGTAGATAGAGCATTGACCTGCAGAGCATATTGCAGTTGTAGAATATATGCTTCAGCAAGAACTTATCACCTACGTGCTCTAAACGATATTTAAGCCTTGTTCCAGGTACTAGGCTATGTAGACTTAAGTGATTCAAGAAGGTTAAATGAATCTTTCCTAAAACATGCTTATGCTCAAAGAGCCACAAATATATCGAACCACACACAAATTTGTCGCAGTTAAAAGGGCCAATAATCACGGTGCAGCGATAAGCCAAAATCGTAAAACTCGCGGCAATGTCGCGTCACAAATAGCGAATATCACGGCTTTGTCGGGGTGAAAGGTATTTTATAGCTAAAGTGCGAAAAATCTAATTGAATGGTCCATAAAACAAGTTCAATGTTACACTCGTTTCCTTAATGTTTTATAACGGTTGGTCAACCTTTATAACAATTGGTCGAGTCGGCTTCAGAACGTTAAATTCTTAGAATTTGACTCTTAGAAGTGACTGAAATCGGAATCTGACGCTGAAAACCACAAAAATTACGTATTCTCTCAAAAGAGGGAAATTATCGCAAGTTATCGCGGTAAATGCTAAATATCGCGATTCCACCTCCGCCACGATGTATTTTTTCCCCTGATTCTTGAACACAATTCATTTTACAAATGTTCTGAGTCCCCCGAAGAATCGTTTTCCCATCATTCTCTGCTTCAGCAAAATTATATAGCCGTGCAGTTATAGGCATATCACTGATCCGATGTACATAGTGTATTTTATCCGTAAAACAAGCTGTTGCAACGAAGAAGAGATAGCTGCTGAATTGATAAACTCTACTGATAAGTGATAACGGAGGCCCAAATTAACAACCGAATAAAAGCGTGTATTACTGGACTTATAAACTATTAATTGCTGTAATTTTGAAACATTTCGATATAACGCTATGTCGAGTTACAACGGTCTCGTATCAATTTTCATTTTTATTACCAAATTTTATCAATTTTAGTTTTGGCGTCTTTTAAATTTAGTTTTAAGTTTTTATTGAGTTCTTTCACGTGCCATACATGTTTTACCCAGTGTGCTATCCCATGAATTGGTGCGGATATCAGTATTCTAGCGTCCTGCATAGGGAAGCTGTTCATTACATAATTTCAATGGATAGAATATTACTAAATACCGACTTCGTTTTGTGGACATATAATGTTTCTCAACTCTAAAACCAAGAAAGGACGAAATGAAGAAAACTAGTACAGCAAGGAAATGGTTGGTAATTTTTGCCCTGGTGCTCAATGCTCATTCAAGCAGTGTCTGTGCTTCGATACGTTATGGATTTTTGGCAGACGCCTTTACAAAGAAAAATGTTCCGGGAAAAATATTTGGTCTTATTGGATCAAGTGCATTCATTGGTTTTGCCTCAATGTTTTTCTGCAAACTTACAGAAAGAGCGATGATGAAATTCACATCCAAATCCATCTTAATATCCGCACTTATCGGATGGGCTGGAGTGGCACTGATAACTGGATTTTCCTATTGTCTCTCGAACACAACCGCAGTAATCGCCATCTCGATCGCCATGAGAATTCTCCAGGGTTGCCTGGCCTTCGCCCACACGTTGGTTCCAATTGACTTCATCAGTGCAAATTTCTCAGAGGAGTTCGACATGGTTAATGGCCTTGTCAATATGGGATATTTTACCGGACATGGCGTTGCAGAGGCTCTCGGCTGTATCCTGTACGATCACTTTGGTTACGAAATGGCTTACGTCTTCACAGCTGCAGTGGCCCTTCTGGTGGCAGCTATCACAGCTGCTGTCCTCCCCAGTACCAGGACTTATCTGTCCACCAAGGACGAATCTTTAGATCAGGAGTTGGCGCAGAAGAAACTCGGATCTACGAAAACGAAGTTGACAAAGCTATTGATAATCCCAATGGTTGCGACGATGCTGATTAATGCGAACTATGGAGTACTTCAGGTAGGCGTCATAAAATACAATTTGAGTTTCCAGTAACAATAATTTTGAACCCGTGGGATTAAGAAATTTCAAACGAACAAACGCTATGAGGTGTTTATAATGTTTTTCTAGGTCACAATAACACCCTACTTGAAGGAGCAATTCCAAAAATCGATTTCGTATGGCGGATCTGTACTTACACTAGTGTCAGTTGGTATGGCAGTAGGAAGCACCAGTGTTGGTTTCATCTTGCAGAGCAAGATCATTAGCCAATTCACGGCTATGGCAATCGGAGCTCTTTGTATTATGATGGGATTACTGATGACTTTTCCCCCTGAGTCACTACCAGCAATTTACAATCTCAGTCCAATACTAGCATACCCTGGTGTCTTTATTGCTGGTATTGGAGACCCTTTTATGACCATCGCTACCCTCAGAGCTCTTTTTAACATACAGGTAATCTCGTATATTTATATCCTACGCTTCATCATATATGATGAATATATATACATCGTCGGTATTTGAGTTTTATCTAATCACCCAATTATAGGGCTAATCCGACAACTAACATTAAATTAATTCTTGATAATTTAGTTGCAGGAAAAGGGCATGCTCTCTCCAAAGATTGTGACAAAGATAACTGCAATCTGGATACTTGGATATTGTTCCATGTACTACTCAGGGCCTTTCATCGCTGGAACTCTGACAGACTATTTGTCGTTTTCAAGTAGGTTGCAAAAATTTGGTTTATAGGTTATATTGAATTTTCGATAAGAAAGTCATAATATGGAAATATGGTCCGTAGTATTACAATCGCTAGAATACATACGGCTAGCACCCGTTTAAGGATCAGCAACAACAAATTTTACATATATAAAGCCAATGATGGTGAATGCGTTTCTTGGGCGTACGGGTAGGACATACGTAAACGCATTTCCCTGAGATAAACGACGTACTGGGGAGGGGGGGCAACTCAAAAAAACTCTATATCAATTTTGGGAATTTTAGGGTCCCTATTGAGAATTTTAGATATATAATTTTGACTTATTTTGGACCTTTTCAGTTGCATTATACAGGAATATCTTTAAATCTACTACGTTTTTACCATTAAATGCATCTTAGAATGATTTTCGAATGGTTTTTTGATCAAATTGAGAAAGTTCAATTATAACTCTAGAAGACTCTAAAAAGTATATACTAATTATGGGAATTTTAGGGTGATATTGAGTTTTTTGGATAAAGAATTTTGAATTATTTTTGAATAAAATATTAGTTGCATAACACAGAAATATTCTAAAATTCATTACATGGCACTATGTGTTCACCAGAAAATGCCTCTTAGAATGATTTTCATATGGATCACCAGAAAATGGAAAATACAACCGATAAATTTCGGGAAACGCTGTCACGCGATAGAAAAGTTTCGGACTCCACCAAAGAATTCGGACGCCGATTCATTCCTTAAAATCATCATCATAAATAAATATAATATAATTTTCCAGTGACGGCGGAGGTATTAGCCGGATTGTGCTTCCTAGCGTTTCTGATTTGTGTTGCTTTGAGGCTATACTATAAGGAAGATAAAGAAGAGGAGGAAGAAGAGAGGAAGGCATTACTCAACAAACAGGAGGACAGCATGTGAAATCAGGGAACAATTTTTGGGCCTTTCGTAGAATGAACATGATAATTTTGAAATTTTTATGCGGATATCAGATGCACAACAATAATAAGAGCGTATTTATGCTGCTGAGCAGTTAATGAATGACGATATCCACTCAATTATTATGAACAAGCAATTGAATGTATTATTTTATCATTTATAATTTTATCGTTTATACTTCTATTGTTCTATATATGGTTCTTTACTTTTCTGTGTGCGTGTCACAGATCATATCAGGGAACAAAAATGTCGGCATGCAATTTTTTTCAGCATTAAAATATAGCGCACCTACGGTTGGTTGAGTACTGGCTGCCTGACAATTTCACTAATTAAAACAGCATCATGAATCTTATTCAAGGAATGTTTTGAGCAAGCCGACTAAGACGTTAAGTTTGTACATAGATTTTTCTCATAGGACAAGATGCTAGGCAGATCAGGCATTTGTCATTTCAACATCATTGATATTTTTCTCCCACTTTGGAAATTTTCATTTTCAGTATCAATTAATTCTAAATTATGCGTGATATTTTTAAGAAAAAAATATAATCCTGTAAGATCTAAAACCACAAAACGATCTTAAAAGATTAATGACAATCATCACACGGTTATTTTGTAAAATCTAATTCCTTACTTTGTGAAGTTTATGATTGAACAGATTTGTAGATAGTAGTATTTGTCGACAAAATTAATGCGAGATTGGTCTGTGAGGGTTAAAAACGGCAAAAAGATAAATTATAGGCCTATTATACACCATGCTTTAAGCTAAACAATAAATCATATTAGGTTGCCCCGATATTACAAAATTACCGACGCCCTCCACAAACAGCAGTACACCTTGGTTTAGCTACAACTGTCAATTCGAATGTAGAAGATAGGTACTTATAAAATTAAGGTCGACTTTACTCTTTGTAAAGCATGTTACTGCTGTCGCTCGAAACTCAAAAACTAGACTCGTATCGACTTGTTTTTAACTATTGTTGTAATAGGGTACTATCAGAATCTTTTACCGCACTTGGAAATTTGTGCCTTCGAATTAAAGATGCATTGCGAATTAAACATTTTGCAGATTCAGGGCCGTAGGTACATTTTACCAGCGACACTTTTACAAAGATTAACATAAAGCCCTGAAGAAGTGACACTTTACCTAGCACTCAGGTTTGATTCCAAACCTGCACTAAGTTTTCCAGTGCTCCAGTGCTCTTCTTCTCTAATTCAGACAAACCTGACATGGCGTTCCAAGGCAAAGACGGAGATAAGAGACCTACATACCTCTCCAACCTCCCAGAGTCCCAGATAAGGAAGGTAGATACCCCTACAACTACTAGAAAGTTCGACACGTCGCAGGAAACGCAGCTCTGAACACTGCACTGTCTGAACTAAGCCAAGTTGTTTATCATTTCCCGGAGATGCTTATCAGTGAGATGTGGGAACTTTGTCACGTTGTATAAATTTGGCAAAAAGCCAGGATTTGGGATGCAGCTAAATTGCAAGACGAGCAACGTGCAGTCTACTAGTTTTACAGCCCAGATTGGGTAGTCTTCTTAGCTTGATGTAAGGGGAACGACATTAATCAATGCCTTCCTTCTGCTCTTAGCCTTTTTTAACTAACTATGTCACCAAGCAAGTTAAGGTTTGTCGTCTTGAAAAATTTTTATAATTAAGTATAAGATTTTTCTACCATTTGAAACGTACTTGATACATATGAAAGCATACTAATCATTTGTGTTACGGGTTATTAAATTCATATTTCAGTCGATTCGGAACGTGATGAGACACGCCAGTCATGTTTTCCCTTCAGACATGCAACACAATATTCCAATAATTCCCGCACTAAAACCTTTTAGCTAAACGCACTTTATAGCTAAATTTAGCTAAACAGTATTTTAGGCAAATGGTGCGACTTGCGCACCAGTTAGCTAAATCTGACCTCATGTACTTCTTACCAAACTTCAACACGTATAGTCTTATCATGGATAACAATCTATCCACATGCACGTGACACTGATACATATGATAGGAGAGGAACCTAGTAATCATGTTATCAGACTGCAAGATGGGGAAATAGAGAACATGGCTTGCTTTGTTGATCACGTCACCTGATACCGGGCGCTGCGTGGCCACTGGCCCTCTCTATGGTCCCCTCCCAGTGACAAAGACCGTGGTACTCGGGTAAATCACCTGCTAGATCACCTCGCATAGAGTATGCTGCCTTGTCTCAGACGTTATTCGATGCTTTAAAAGGCGTGTATTTTCTCGCATTAGGAAGGTTGCACTAGCAAGGTGTTATAAACCTTCCGACCTGAGACCTTCAGTATGTAATTCTAAGGCTTAACTGTGAATGGACGAACTCTTCGTTTCCTTAACATTTGGAAAACGAAGAGCTCTCAACACAAAAAGCAGTGATCTATAAACGAGATTACGCTGTACGTTACAGGTAAAGTGACACGTCACATCACATGAAAATAATTTCTGATAGCAGCAAGTATTTATTAAGTATCATTCTTCAAATTTAGTAGCTTTGTTGATTTTCTCTGTAGACTTGAAAATGCGTTTTCAGGAAACTTTTCATCAAATATTTTGAACTGACACGTCCATATTCATTTATTAAAATGATAATAGGTAAAACGATAAAATTTCACGCCCCAAAACAAATTTGCGATCGAGTAAGAAACGTCAGTCGTCACAATCATAGATAGGAAACGTCACAATCTTAGATAAGGTTCAAGCCTTTTATAATTCTTATCTTATCTCAACTGAATAACGGACAATCAAATAATGGAATAACAGAAAAACGTCGTGCACCTGTGCAGTATAAAAGCGACTGTCTAAACTGTAAATTACACCAAATATTTTCTAAGTTCTGATTGTTCCTCGCGATTATTGAGGTCAGGCTTGTTTTTGAGAATCACCATTGCCTCCTTGATTTTCTTATCTGTTGTTGTTGATGCGTGTTGGTGGATTTTGAGTTCCAGGCTCGAGTGATCGCTGGCCGGGTGGTGGCTATTATAGTGTTTTGCTAGTTGCACATCTCTATAGGACTTTGCTGAAGGATTGTTGGCAGAACGGTAATGTTCGATGAAACGTTCTCCAATTGGCCGATATGTTTCACTGTTGTAGATTTCTACACCAGATTGACTGGCATTCTGTGTATCCGCATCTCACTTCCTACACTTCGTTTTGGACGGTACATTTTCCCTTGTCTCCTAAAGCCAGACATGTCCGACAGTTTTTCGTCGAGCACATCTTCTTGTCACGTGGTCGAGATGGAGTGAGAAGTTTCCTCAGTTTTTTTTGCCAGGTGTAGTGACGACTCGTACAGAGATCTGTAAGGATTTTGCCGCCTCCTTGATTATCGCTGTACAGCTGTCAGACAAAAACGGGATCTTGAGGCTCGTTACGGTGTTAAGGACTCTGTTCTCCCTCCTCTTCCTGTTGGATCGATTTCTCTTGCGCTTGTCTTTTTATCTGTTGTAACACCCGCTTGTTGCAACCGTTGTTTAATAAAAGTTTGTCGACCATCCTCTCTGAGTATTGTTTGTTTACTGTGTTGGGGGAACATTATCTGTAAATATCTGCGGTTTCGTACATATTGGCTGCAGTGTGTTCCTTCACAGAGAGCGGGGGGGGGGGGGTGGCGTGATGAGGCATTAATGGTCAAGTGTTTTGTCTGCGGTTTTTTGAAGAGACTGGTGACCAAGCTTCTGTCCTGGTTGATTTTAGGTTCCATATTTAGAAATGGCATGAAGTGTTTTGCGAGTCGGGACTTCAGAATAATCTATGGTTAGTCGGATCCTATGATCCGGGTCCTAGGATTCTATAGATGAGCATATCAGCTGTGCTTTTGTGATGTTAGTCGTGATAGCTCCGAGATCGTCGTAGTATCGGCCGTAGTAGGTGGGAACGTTTCCTAAATATGATTGTGACGTTTCTTACTCGATCGCAAATTTGTGTCGGGGCGTGAAATTTTATCGATTTACCTATTTTTATTTCAGTAATGAATATGAACATGTCAGTTCGAAATATTTAATGAAGAATTTCCTAAAAAATTCATTTTCAAGTCTACAGAGAAAACCAACAAAGCTACATGAAAATAACCTGAAACATTGTACACATGACAAGTAGATATATGTCTTGATATATCAGAGATGAATTCCCACTCTCTTTAAAGTTTGCAGTGCGACTTGTTGGATGTTATGGCAAAGCAGGGGCGAACCGGGAATTCTTTTCTCGTCATGACAAACGGCAAAGTGTTCTCCGATGGTTTTATGTTGTTTCTTGTTATTAGTGAGACATTGTTCTTGTATGGCCCAATGGCAATCCTGGCCTCCCCCTCTCTCATCTCCGGAGATAAATAAAGTGTTGTAAAACCAAACTTTGGGAAATAATTTGTGTGACTCCGGTGTGACACCAGTTATATTATTAAAGCATCCCTACATAGACTTCTGATATCCGTCTTGCAATTGTACCTCATTTCAACGATAAAACGCTCCGAATCGGTAAGTTTAGAGATAAAACTATAAGCCAGTCTGAAATCAGAGCCCCATATTGCCCAAAATATATATTATATACTCACATGTTGAGTAATTGACTGCCCTACTAACCCACTTAGATAACGAGACAAACAGGTTTATATACGTAACCCGATTACATACGGACCTAAACATGGTTTTATAGTTAAACTTGCTCAACTGGTATGAAGACCAGTTAAACCACTCATCTGTTTACAGTATAAATAAAGCCTCCCATAACAGAGGAGAGTGAGATTACAATTCGCATTACTACGACGGTGCCCTCTTGCTTAGCTTTCAGGATCTAAGCTTCGTCAAAGATTTTCAGCCATGCTTTCCATTCTGTCATCCCTCCAAGCTTGTGCGAATATTTGCCGGTATATATTTTCGTCGCATTGCTTGTTAGCTGTAAAGCCACGCACCTGAATAAACATCCTCGATGCATTAGTGTTGTGAGAAAAAAAGGCTACCCAAGGTTATCATGGCACGTTTACCGATTTTACAATTTACAAGTGAAGCTTTACCCAAGCGGAATCGAACCAACAACCGCTAGATTGCGAGATGCCACTAAATCAAGAACTTGTTAATCTTTAATTGCACTTAGGCTTATAGGCTCTGAATTTATTAAAAGGGTCCAGCTATTCACGCGATTTTTATAATATTCTTTGTACAATGATAAGACGCGTATAAACCATTTTTATTGAACATCTGCCTAAAAAATATATTTTTGGTCAGGGGTAAAATTGATACTGCAAAGTTCTTTTTGTCTTAGTTACAATTTAAAACTTTTAATTTAGTTTTAGTTTAAAAGTTTTTTAATTTTTTAGTAACATAACCTGCGCAGATCACCTACGGTGGCACATTATAATGGACCAGAAGAGGAAAAGTAGCCAAGACACAATAATGGACCCATATTCAGGTAGTTATTTTAAAAGTTATATACATCTTACTGGTCATGGTGCTCAACTGTTTTTGTTGTCATCAACGAAAATTTTTTAAACCATTGATAAGTATAAATAATAATTGTTAACGCTTGGCTGGGATAACCCAGTAGTCCATTGTACGGACTACTTGATTATTGAGTTATAAGAAGCACTTAACTATAGCTGTTTTAAAAGCGAATTTAAAAAGGCAATTTTAACCAGAACTTCACTTTCAGAAAAGATATCGAGGAACGAGTCTAAGCTTTCTGGCAGGAAAAAAAGGTATCTTGTCATCATGGCGATGGTCTTCTATGGGCAGGCAGTCAGTATTTGTTGCTCCATCCGATATGGTTTCCTCGTAGACGCCTTTTCATCCAGAGGAGTGCCAGGAAGGATCTATGGTCTGGTCGAAAGCAGTCTTTTTCTCGGATATGCTGGAATATTTTTCTCCGGGTTAACGGAACGAGCCATGAGAAAGTTCAACTCCAGGGATCTTCTAGCAGGCATAATGATAGGATTTACGGTGCTCCAGCTCGGGACTGGTTTTGCTTATCATCTCCAAGATAATGTTGCCGTAATCACACTTTCCTTCTTCATGCGAATACTTCAGGGCGTATATGCTTACCCAAGCTTCTTGGTCCCCCTTGACTTTGTCCAGGCCAACTTCCAAAGTAAATTCGACTTGGTGAATGGAATTTTAAACGTTGGTTACTTCTCGGGTCACGGTTTGGCAGAGGTCTTTGGTTGCATATTGTACGACCAACTCGGCTATGAAATAGCTTATATATTCACTGCAGCCGTAGCCTTGCTATCAGTCATCGTGATTCTACTAATTATTCCAAAAACAAGCACATATCTCTCCATGGAAAAGTCATCGCCGAAGGATGAGGAAGTGCCAGAAATAATGGGGAGCAACAAATCGAAGCTTACGAAATTCCTGATTATCCCAATGCTATGCACCATGTGTATCAACGCGAACTACGGTGTTCTCCAGGTAATTTTGTTTGCGATAAGATACAGATTTCCAGCAATGTTTCAACATATCATGCTCAAGTATTAACTTTTTGTACAAAAAAATCAATTTCTTTTTTCTTATTTTCTGTTTACGAAAGAGTATCGATATTAAAAGTGACAACCCTAGGTAACGGTGACACCATTCCTTAAAGACGAATTTCACAAGTCGATCTCTTACGGAGGATTAGTGTTGATGCTCGTGTCATTGGGCATGGCAGTCGGGAGTTTCTCAGCTGGGATCCTTCTCCAGAAGAAAATCCTCAACACATTTACGGTCATGGCCTTAGGGGCTTTCAGCGTCTGCCTCGGTTTAATTTTGACATTTCCACCGACTGCTTTCCGGGCCATGTACAATATGGCTCCGATAATCGCATTTCCGGGGGTCTTCCTTGCAGGTTTTGGAGATCCGCTCATGACCATTTCAACTCTCAGAGCCCTCTGCGATCTCCAGGTTGGTGCAAAATTGTAATAATCTTATTTAACTCTCAAGAGTTTAGACGGTTAACGAACGAACCCCTGGTTGTTTAAAGCAAAACAGCTCGACAAAACAGCTACCGTACGTAGTTTTCATAGATGATTCAATCTAGGTGTAGCATGGTCTGTGTAGTCTAATTACATGAAATTCCAGGAAGCGAAAAGAGGAGCATTGACACCACGAGTCGTGACAAGGATTACAGGAATCTGGCTAATAGGGTACTGCTGCATGTACTACTTAGGATCCTTCATTGCCGGCGTTCTGAGAGATTGTCTTTCTTATTCAGGTCAGTTGGTTTTCTATGATTTGGAACGATTGTAAGCAATCCAAACCTTTAAAGTAAAATCCAAGGCGACAGAAAGCCGATGTTTACATCCCCATAAAAACCGCCAAAGCAATAATATATCTGTGTTATGTAGATTAAAACTAAAGTTAATCATTTTCAGGGACAGCAGGGATCCTATCAGCTATATGCCTTGTAGCAGTTCTGATTTGCATTACAATGAGATTCACGTTTTCGACAGAGGCGAATGAGGAAGAAGAAAAAAAGCCACTTATTTAAAACCACTGACAATGAAGACATTTCATATATCTTATGTTGACTAATTTGAATTTAAATTATTTATTTGTAATGTAAAAGGACGATCTTAAATTAAGAATCAAATCAAGAAATTTTTTGCATGTTTTGAATTTTTACAATTTTTAAGTTTTTTTTTATAAAATCAATGGCTCTTTGGCTAACAACAGTAGTACACATAACAAGTTGATTGAATTGTGAAAAAGACAGTAGTACGGATCGGCATGATCGAAAGTAAATACCTTGCTATCATTATGACCAGTACAGTTTCACTGATTTTTGTTCTATTGATATTTCACTTTTTTATTTAACACTTGTTTTACTTCGGTGTATTCAACAGCCAAGGAGTTACAATCTACCGGCCAATTACAGGAGCCGAAAGGCTAGCGAGTTTATACCATACCGAGGCTTTGCTACTACAAGCGTAGCTACTCATTTAACCCTCAATCACGATTTCCCGTTCATTTGGCTGAGCTGACCGGGGGGCTACGTAGACCCAACGGAGTCCTTAGCAGAGCGTCAAAGATGCCCGCCCCATGGCTAGGCAGCACAGAGATTCGAACCCGGGGTCTCCCAAATGGAAGTCAGATGCTCTAAGCTCAGCGCCACTCAGCCATTTACAGTTCCTAAACATTGGGGTGGGTTGCAACCCAAAAAAA
>JH153470.1:12376-44534 GCA_000226015.1 Mnemiopsis leidyi | reverse complement strand
TGTCGCGGTGATACCCGACTCACGCAGCTAAAGCTGAACGTTTTCGTTAGAACGTTAGACGGATATAATCTCGTCAAACTTTATCCAGGTCTGTGTGACAGTCCGGGAGTGGTAACTCTCAATTTTACCCAGGTCTGTGTGACTGTCCGGGAGCGGAGAAGCACTGCTCCCCCGAGAGAGCTAGTTGCTGGGAGGACGGCTGGGGAGACTCGGAGCACTGCTTTGACTACTATGAGAGTTATCAACGAAGTCAGGGTTGCGGACTTTTGGAGTGGTTGGGACAAGCTGATGTGAGTATGTTGTTTCAAATTACCCTTTGCGATTATCGCATCTGATTTATTAATCTGAGTCTGACTGTAAACAGTTTGCTTATAAAATCATTCAATTATGATACATCACTTTGCTGAACTTAAGCAAAATGGATAAAAGGACGCGGTTGAATATTATTATTTGCCGATCTACGTTAAGAGCTATATAAATTACATTTTATCTGATACAGATACTTAATTACTTTTTATGAATCAGTTCAAGGGACTGGGAACTGCCAAGCGTGGTACTGGTATTTGTCATATTTGTCATACAGCCAGTTCAAGTTGTAAGAGAGTCTGATCTGCATTCTTCATGACTGGATTGTAGATCTGTTGAGAGAAGGCAACACGTTCAGGCTTGATTAAAATCTCTGCCTCGCTAGAAGTTCGGCGTGTAGTAAAATTACCAAACTTAAAGCTTTATTTTTACTAACAAAGAAAATGGGATTGCTGCCAGCTGTGCAAGTCCTTGACCCGCCTACCATTTTAAAGGTACTTGAATTATATTGTAAGTGTAAGTCAGTAAGTGTTTGCCTGGGGACCTCAGGCTAAATGTTGCTTTGCGAACGGAGGGAAACGTAGAGAGAGCCGCGCATCGCCCGGTAAGTAAGTGTATCCACTGTTATGAGATCTCAAGGTTCGATAGTATTAGTAACCACTAAACAAATTTTCGGTGGTAGGTATTACTATTAAACACTCAAGGCTTCATTCAGGTTTAAAATTTTTAAACGATCTCATTTCCCTCAGTAGTTATTACTGAAAAAAAATTGCATAACCTGCGACCGAAAGCAACAGTGTCTCCCCACACTCACCTCAAAGCTCTATTTCTGTGATTTGTAGTTGCCTTGCGTTGCGGCCCATTTTCAATTTTCAAATCAAATTTCTTGCTACACGTTGCATAGCCCTGCTGCCGCGAAGCGGCAGCCTCCGGCGCGCGCGAAGCGCGCGGCGGCGTGGCCGCGCGCAGCGCGGCCACGCCCCCCCAAAAAAAATTTCAAATTTTAAAAATTTTTTTGAAAAGGGTCACAACGTGAGACAAAAATTTTCAATTGAAAATACGGGGCGGAAGCTTCGCGCGCGGGGGCTGCCGCTTCGCGGCGGCAGGTCAGGCAACGTCTGACAAGATCTGTAGTACAAGTAAAATGATGATTATACCCATACTTGCGACTACTGCTGTTCTAACTACTGTACAGCTGTTCTAACTACTGTACAGCTGTTCTAACAACTGTGCCGAGCCACGGACTAATGTTCCCCCTCAGCTCCATAGCCGGTCCCACTCTCTTAGCTTAAACCCCTGAATATACATCCTCCATGATAGCTAATTGCTCACCGCTGATCATTACTACCAGCCAAAGTGGGCTGGAGGTAAAATGTGACTTTTTTGCAGCTGCATTTTCAATTTCTTCTCGATCGAGCGTTGTGTTGTTCAAAAACTCGTTAAACTCGTTGTTCAAAAACTCGTTAAACAGTTGATGACCCAATTTGCAAACCACTGAATAAGTAAGTCTAGTTTGCAGTTTAGATTATAGGACCATGACAGATGAAGAAAAATTCATGGAAAGGGGACAGTTACTTTACTCAAAAACATTTCTGCGGATTTATGGAGCTACGATGTGTGGTTTTTCCATCACTGGAGTTCTGGCTAACAGCTTTTCTTTATCGTTTTTTCTCAGGTAAAATGTACATACAACCTCGATTAAGTCATGACATCAATGTTATAATCCAGTGAATTTATAAATTTTGAGTAAAATTCAAAATCGAGTAATAAAATTTTGGAAAAGATAATTTTGACAAATTAAATTAAATATTTTTTCACAATCAACAGGAAGGACAAAAAGGAGATGGGATCGAAGCTGATAATCGCTCTAAACCTTTGTGACCTTCTTAACTGCCTGGTCTCTATAGCTATAATACCGGCTTATAACTCGAATATTCTAGGGCGCTTAGAGCTTTACAAAACATACTTTACCTCAAATGAAACTGCAGACACGGTCATTCTCGAGGCGGTCCGTAAATATATACCGAGATATCTTGCAGTCGAGAATGTTTTGTTTGTACTATACCAATTTTTAACTCAAGCTTCATGCTTTATGACGCTTCTTCTAAGTGCAACAAGAATGGTAGCTCTGGTCAATCCGCTTCATGCTATCAAAAAGAAGTTTGTCTATGGCTTCCTTCTGATCTCCTCAGTTTTCCTATTTTGTATAGCAGTTTGCAAGTTCTTTCTTCTAAAATCTAAAACAAATACATCGTGAAACCTATTCTGACGAAGCTATGTTATGGGGAATTCGATACAAAAGGAAAGAAATCGATCAATCTAAAACTGACGATGACAACGGACAAGATGAAGAATTCCCTGACGGCTACAAAACACTATATTATATGCAGATAGCGGAGTTTATCATAATAGCTGTGATAGTGATCACGGTGGCAGTGTGCAGTGGACTGACCATAAGATCTCTAAACTCCCCAGCGGTTGAGGTACCTGTTGAATCAGGAAACGCCCAGAACATACGGGCCACAAAAATGATCCTTTTACTCTCCCTCGGTTTCGTCCTCATCAATGGTTCTTGGATAGTTGCCATTTTTGTGATCAGTGTTGAAACAATAACGGAGCTCATACAAGCAAGAGTAGCCGAAGTGACTGTCATATCGCTATCTTTAATGCCAGCTAATTCTATTGCCAATCCTTTGATATACATAAGTAGGAACTCAGCATTGAAGGAGTACACTAAAGTATCTTTGACAAAGCTGAAGAACTGTGTTTTCGGATAAAGGTAGTAAGCTGCAAAAGAGTTTTCTGGACTTGCACTTCGTAGACTGTTTCTATATAGATTGTAGCAGGATTGAAGATTTTCTTTGGAATGAACTTCGGCTCCCAGAGGTTTTACTTCTATTTTGATATTTGATTTCAATCTAATTCTATCGCAATGATTATGTACAATAATTCTTTGATTGTTTAAATCCTCTAAATGCTGTCGTTCGTGCATATATGACGCCATGTCAGTATCATCACAGCGCTGGCAAGCGCGACCGGTTTTTTCTTCTTCTTCCACCAAACCGGCCGAAGGCCGCTGCCTTCGGCAGCGGCCTGAGGCTGTTAGCCTACCCTAAAACCGGCCGAGGGCCGCTGCCGAAGGCAGTGGCTCGAGGCCGATTTGATTATATCAGTTTTATCATTTTTGTTTAGTACTTGGCTATCGCAGAAAAATAAATATGACAAATTTTAAGCTTATTTCAGAAGTTCATACAAAATTCTATAATAAACTTGAGTTACAACTGTATTCATTGAGAGCCTATGACTAGAGATAAACATTGCTTCCTTTCGATTTAGCGTTAAATCCAATAAGCTTAAAAGTGACCAACAGCTCAGCTTTATTTATAGCAGTAAATTTGTAACTTAAAGGTGATAAACAGCTCAGCTCCATACAGTTGAGTAACTTTTCGGAGTAAAAATAGGAGTACTCAAACTGGAACTAAAACTTTTATATCAGGACCGTAGCCCAGTGACCGAAGCAGAACATTGAACTGCCAGTTTTTTGATTGGGTCTAAAACTCTATTCCAGACGAACAGTTTAAAACTGTTAACCGACCGGTAGTATACAAAAAAATTGGAAAAGCAATTGAAAAATATAGAAAACTAACAAGTGGTAAAACGTTCTTAACGAGAAAACTATTTGAACCGGGAGAAGAGTAAGAAGAATGTGATTCGTTTACGAAGCTGTGCGCAACGAGATACAGAAACAGAGGTCCATTAGCGATATAGTAAGTCACTCCAACAAGAAGAGCTGTCTTTATACCTTGACAGTTAACTCTTCCTCCGACCTTCCTGACCATGATGACCAGGATCACGGTGGTAACCGCAACTACAATGTTAGGGATAAACGTGAAAACTGTTCCTGAAATTAGAAACAGCTGATCCCAAATGGAAGCAGAGTAAGCATATCCACATTTAAAGGCTCCTTGTCTGAAGATCACGTCAGAGCTGTCAACAGTAAGCTTGCTGAGAGGGTTGAGGGCTGTGAGAAACCAGACTGTTGCACTGATACTGTAACCGAGTTTACTGGAGCGTGCTACAGTCCTCAATGGATATACAATTGTATGGATCTTGTTAAGCTGCAGGCTACAAACAAAGAGAACAGTCGAAACATACGAAATTGGGCCGTCTATGTAATAAAATATCTTGCATCCTAAGACACCGTACGGCCAGGTTCCATACAGCAATGTCACGAGAACAGGATGAACCCCAAACAGACCCATGGCCATGTCACATACGGCAATTATATTCATGATGAGACTAGAAGTACACTGGTCGTGTCTAGTTTTATGGCCTTGTGCCGGAGTGTCGCCAGTAAGATGAGGGTGTTCCCAGTCACGCAAAGGAGGAGAGCTACTGAGCACCATGAGATGAGGAGGAGCCGTTCTGGTTCAGAGATCGTGGAATTGGGGAAGAAGACTTCTTTGGAGGAAGAGTTCATCGTAAAATTTAGTTCCAAATTATAAAACAATTGTAAAACTTATCAAAAAATGGTTGTTCTCCGAAATAACCATATCTGGACGAAATGCATTTAATTGAATCCTCGGGCTGTTCGAATAATAGGAAGCAGAGCTCTAAGTCTATAGAGATCAGATATAACAGGTAACTCAAGAGTAGACAGTAAACTGGTAGCAGCAGTATTATGAGAACACATCAGTACAAACATTTGTACACGCAGTAGCTCCCTAAACTTACCTCGGCCTCTAAGGTCACTGCCACGTGATTTCTAAGTTGTTATAATAGCATTGTTCGGAAGCAGCCTGGTGAAACTTCTATGTTTAGATAGTGGAATACTGAGGTATGGTATGAGCTGCAAGGTTCTACGCCTAAGAAGCTAAGGACACAACAACATGCTACTTTAGCTGGGGGTCACGTGACTCCCTCAAGAGGTGATCTCGTATGCTCCTTGGTCCCTGGTACATTAATCGGGTGACCTGTCCAGTGAGTGGGGGACCAGAGTATAAGCACCCAAATATCCGATTCAGCTTCTAGACGGCAAGCTGTTCTGACCGCTCAATCTTATTAATCATAGATAGCTTAAGGGCAAATCAAAACGTTCTTAAATTTAAAAACTCAGGTTTCTTTTTCGCTAACTAGCTTAATTTTCAGGTGTGCTGTTCAGTGTCCATAAAGCAAAGAGGGGGTCAAGTTTACAAAGCGTTTGAGCTGTCTGACTCTTCAGTGAGAGCCACGTTCAGTGTGAGAAGAGAGGAGGGTGTCAGACAGACACAACATATCAATCTGGAGACTGGCAGTAAGAAATTTTTGTAGATCCTGTTCAACTTCAAATGACAGGGATTGAGGAACCTGCAAATAATATCCTGCTATTGACTGGAAAAATCTAACTTAATCGGCTGCTATCATCAAATCCGAAGCCACTTTTATAGACGTTCTAATAATCATAGAAAACCAACATTTTCTCTTTCGGTGATGTCATCAATGACGATAATCTTAAATAATTGCTACAAAGAGCCGGGCTAAAATCTTTTCGTAATTTTCAGGTTCTGTTTTTCCGAAGCTGGAAGATGATTACATAGATAACATCTCCTTTGACAACCCTGGAAACATTGACGGCATTCCAGACGGGTGGTATTACGGCAGTGCGGACGGAAACGATGTTCGGACTAACCTTGAGGTTTTGAAACGATTAATTATCTGCAAATTGACTCTAACTAATTTAGCACCTTTTTAGCTCAGAGAAATGAAATGCCGCAGCAATTAATTGCAACGAAAAGAAATACTGTTATTGTTAAAGAAATACTGTTGAAAATCAATAGCTAGTCCATACTATTACTAAGACCATGCGTTAGTGGTTCAGTGATATCTTCCCCAGACGATTCCATGCAGGAGGTAGAGAAGTGTGCTAACTGCTAAGGGCATTTGCCTAGATACAATCTTCTTCGGTCGACTCAGCCGAACGACCGGGAAACCGTTATTGTCATTGATAATTATGGCTAAATGAGGAGGGTCTCCGATGAAACTGAAAGTTCTAGAGCTTGCTCCGAGTGCCTCTTCAGAACAACCTTAAAAGACTGGGTACAGGTGTAACAAATATAAAGTCAAATACCATGCTAATACCGTTAATCATTGCAGGTGAATGGTCTGGGAGAATGGGATGTCAACAAGTTGGGCTGGTACAAACTCAAAGAGGGAAATCCCGACTTCAATAGAGCTCTCGTCAAGCAGGCTTTTAGAGGCCAGGTTAGACAACCATAACATTTTATTATTTTAAGACCAAATGTGTATTACCACATGCTGCTATCATTTGTAAGGTAAACAGTGAATCACAGTCGTACTCTTAAACAACAGTCTGCAACTACGTCAAGTTTGAAAGTCGAAATAAAGTCAGAAGTCTTAAAGTTTCAAAGCAATTTTAGATGTAGTTTTTGACTTTTGAGTTAACTATGAATACCAGTAAAAAATTCAGGATAGAACACTTGGCTAGAATTGTTGTACCAATACCATGGGTGAACTGTGGAAATATCATTGATTCTGCAGGTTGAAAGATGTAACAGTGACGATATCGAGGTCACGTTTGCATCTAAGTTTATAAAAGAAGATAGTCTCTCTGAGGGAAGGACTATCTCTGACTTTCATGGTGCAACTATCGAGGAGGCTATTAGAGACAATGTACAACGAACAGTTACGCTTAAATATCACAGGTTCTTGAAGTTATTAAATCTAAAGGCTATTTTTAGCTTTATTTTTCTAATCTGCATAGACTATTTGTACAAAAGCAACAGGGAGTTTGTCGAAAGTAATGAAAATAGAAAACACATCAAGGTAACCGACATTCCCACAGTTTCAGTAGGATAAGTGCTAGGATCGTGATGAGGGGAGAGAAGGAGGTAAAACAGGAGTACACAAAACCATCTTTCGAGGACTTCTCTGCTTATGCCTTCCTTGACAAGCATTCCAACAGGTTAGTTATGTCGAAGTCTGCCGAACTTACAAAACTGTTCTAACTTTTAACCATGCGGATGCCTCTTGAACGAGTCTATTATTTTTTACACATTGACTGTTATGAATAGTGAAATCACGAAAATATAAATGCAATGCTTAGCTTTAGCATTAACACTACTCAATTATGCAGATACATCAACGTAACGATAATGGCAGGCCAAGGGACTCTGCACGGTATTATGAGAGTGGCAGGAAAACACGACATAATCTTTGATGTGATTGTGTCTGGAGCTCTCACGTCACTTCAGGTAATCGTTCTTTATAGGAGCCTGCTTATAATTTACAATTATTCTATGAATCTATTTCTTTCATATACAGAATATTGTACGGTCTCCTTTAAATCTTAATAACCACACTGTTTTTATAGAAGAGCCAGGCAGCAGGAGCTGGACGAAACACAACTCAAATTGTAGAGATTATTGGCTGGTGTAACGAAGACAAGCAGGCTGAACTGTGTCTGCACACAAACGGGAGGGATTTAAAGTGCAGAGTTATCTCCTGTCTGGAACAGGTTCGTTCAACTTGAAGTTCTTCACTTGTGTGAAAGTTATATTTAGATAACTTACGTCAAATGGGTAGCGAATTTTTAAGCCATTCTTCCCAATCAACCACAAATGTGACTTGTTTGAGTCAAAAAACTATTATACTTTTCGATGGGCGATGTTTTTTCCACCAAGATTCAAAGCTCAGTCCACTTCAGGAGCAGGACAAATTCATTGCACCCAACAACACGATAAACTACGAAACCTCCGACAAGAGCTCCATATTTAGTGCAGATACATGGACCAAGTACTTAAATCCTCTAGGCTGGTTTGAAGGTATTGACGACTGGCAGGAGGGGGTCGTGATGGTCGTGACGATAGTCTGTGTTCTGGTTTGTGTTGGGGTAACCGCCAAGATCTGCAAGATGCTTGGGTGTATGGTTAGCTGTTGTAGATGTCTCACTAAGTGCTGCCGCAGAAATAGACACAAGGTGAAAGTGACGAAACAACACACTGTGTCAGGGGTTAAAAGACCTGAAACCTTGACCATCGTGAAAAGTCCTCGTCCTCTCCGCAAACTGTCAGAACTGAATCTACTGGACACCCCTAGATTCCAGTCTCCACGGAGTGCTGAAACTGTGGACTATGCTTCCCTCCATACTTCCATGTTCGGCTCTAATGGGTCCTACTTGAATTTGACTAGATCAGCTGCTCTGGCAAGGAAAGAAGCTGAAGTTAAAAGCCAGGCTAAGCGACAGTTTGAAGCTAGGCACAAATACCAGCGGCTAAGATCAGTGAGCGTTGGAGAGATCGGTTCTCAAAGTTGTCCCTTGGAAGAACATCAGTTAAGTTCGTCCATGTGCCACCTCCCTTCGGCCCCTCCTCGAATCTGGGTGCTATCTCCGAAGGCATCCTTGGGAGCATTTCCAACCACGTCTGCAGACGTGCATGAAGACAATGATTTCAGCACTAAGAAAACATTCTTGAGGCACCATGGAATACTCGAATACATGTCCTCGCCAAGCCATTCATACAGATCAAATCAGCATGAGATTGTGACAGATATAAAGAGTATGTTCTTGCCAGCTGAGAGCCAGGAGTTTGAAGAAGAAGGACTAGGTGAGCCAACACCCGACAGCAGTGTAATCTCATCCCCCTCTGAGAGCGGGAAAGAGCGGCTTTGCCCTGCAGATAAGTCAGAGTCACAGCTTCAGCCTGACAAGAAACCTGTTCACCTTGAACTACCAACACAGTTTATGGAGTCATCATCTCCAAAACAATTAAACCTACCGATCTATCCACAACGGACCGTATCTTCAAGTCCGTTACATCAACTTGTACACCAGCCAAGAAGGCTGTCAGTAAGTCGAGTGAGCGATGGTTCTATCTTCAGGTTTGACAACATCATCCCACCACCCTCCTTTACACAGCGGGAGAGTTCGAGTACGGAGCTCAACCCATTGAAGCAGACTATGGAGTACAACGGAGGTACACCACCTAACTCCCCCCTCATCCTGAGTCAAGTTGCTGAACAGTTTATCTGATTTCGAGCAAGACTCTGACACTATATGTTAGTAAGTAAGCAGGTTTCTTATCATTATCAAGTTGAAAAGTAGAAGACTAAAGAAGCTTGGCAGGGTGTTGATGACAAGGAGTCAGGACTCCAATGGAGCATAGATGTTCTGATAAACTTAAAGATGCTATCATGTAGGATATTAGGGGTACTGGGGTAAGGATTGTGTAGATTTTCAAGAAAGAAAGATTTTGAATTGATGTTCTGAATTTTTGACAAATTTAAATCAATTTTGTTTTAATTTTCCTTACGTAAGTAAGTCTGTTGAAAACCAACTAATAAGATTGATGTTTATCAAACTTTTCTGTCATTTATAAATACTGGAAAGCGTGAGAAACAAGCATAACTCTCGTTTCATTAGAGCAACTAAAAACGCTTCTATCAATCTATACAACATGATGGATTTAACGATGAATATGATAACTTAACATAAAAGATTTATATTTTTAATTTAAATCACCCTTTCATAAAAATGAGAACTGGCTTTCAGTATCTCTTTCGTTCTGACGAAATACCAAAATATATCGCGGTACTTAAAGATACTGACGAAATATGCAACCTCACAAAACTCAAAGATTCTCAAAGGATCACTTAGGTTTTTAAGATCTCGAAAGGAGGGGTCTCAAAAGGTCTCTTAATGATAAAGTCCCTATAAATTCGCTTATCTCACCATCTATTTTCTCCACAAATGTTACATTTTTTCTTCTTGAGGGTACTAAGACACCTATGTTGACTAAATGGTGTGCTTAGTGCAGTTCTCTGAGTTGTCAAGCGTTGTCCCTTGACCACAGACTTCTTCTAATTCTACAAGCTTGATGAGCTTTGTGTTTGCTGAGGCGTGACCTCCTCTGTCTTTAGCTGTTGCTCCAAAACTTTCTTCATTCTGAACCGATTTACTGAAAATAACGTTATTAATTTGTCCAGAAATTGTGATCATTTTCATTTGATTGTATGTACAATTATCAGCATATTGATTTTTTAAATTCTGTTACATTGAGAGCTGCTTCTTACTGTAATATTAAGAAACTAGATCGATATAAATCTAGTTTAACTCTAAGATTTAAAGATAATTAAGTTAATTGTGATCTACTTACTTACCTAAAACTTGTCAATTTAACGTTCAAAATCGGAGTCTTATCTGATCAGTCAGATACTACGGAATCTACGAGTCTTTTTGGGGTCTTTTCCCTCGCCTTCCGATTTTTATTTCTGATTCTAACTGGCCTGAAAATAAATTACACACTCCCTTCCTGAGGGGAAGGGAATTTGGTCAATGATGATGTCATCATAAATTGGCTTTAGGAAATTTTTTAGGATTTAAAAAAGAGTTTCTTCATAGCTTTTATCAAAGTTTACAATATCAGAAGGACAATGTTTATCGAAATTTACCAGACCGGAAGGACAATGTTTAAGTGAAACTAAAGAAAGATCATTTTCAAGTTAATTTTTAGTGTTAAAACTTGGTTAAGATATGTGGTATTAAACACACAATTGCAAAAAAAATCCAAAGCAGACGGCGTTGAACATCGACCAAAACATTAGATCTAAAATCACAAGATCTTTAAGCTTGAAATCGTACATAGAATTAGAATTTTTTTACATATAAAAAGGTCGCAAGTGTAACTTAGTAACTAGCAAAAGCGTCTGTCCGTTAAAAATCTTAACTGTAAACAACAGTATGCATGTTATGGATCATTTCTAGTTCTACAAAGCTGTAAAAATTTTTAAGGCTGCGCTGCTGGTACTGGGAGTAGAAGCAGTGCCTTAACCTTGCCACAAGAAGCCACAGATTGAATATAGCTTAACTCCGCTCGTGTAGCCACGATTAGCATAGAAATGGGAGGATACACTAGTGATTAGGGAGACTAGAAACAACTATCAGCTCAAGGAAGCTTGCCACTTCGGATATCAAACTCCTAGAAGGTTCTGCCGAACTACCTTTCTTTGAAGAGCCAATCCTTGAGACAGCAGAGAACGCTCATACTGAGCGCCCTCAATACTTCGATCTAATATCATCCTTCTTAAAGAATATAGTGCCATTTTTATTCCAGCTCCTATCACCATCCCGAATTCGGAAAATTCCTAAAGGACTGCAAGTTCCTACGAAGTTCCAAAAGAACAGTCCTTGTGTATTAGTAGAGGCCCTACTAATACATAGCATATAACTTTTTTAAAAAGAACGAGACGACTGCGATAAGATAAAAACATTGATCAAACTAACGAAGATGTCCAACAACTATATAGATACCCTCGATTATTGAGTGCAGAGCGACAAGAAAGAACGATGATTTTTTTTCTATTGGCTAATAATAAATCTATAAAAGCTACTATAAGTCGTCGCAAAAAGCATTTGCACGATACTTAAGATAATAATTTCCATCATAATGGCTGATTGTTCAGTTTATGCTTCCTCCTCTTCGGCTCCCGAGCTCTGGGACCCAACCATTATTATTATAGTGGATCTCAAATAGAGGTCTCGATGGCTAGGGAAGCCCAATACCGTCGGTGGTTAATCCCCCGATCCGGAGTCAGCTGACCCTAGGGAAAGGGGGATGGAAAAGATATATAACAGAAAATGTAAATACAGAAGTAGAGCAGAGAGTATGTACAGAGAGAGCAGGAGGAAAGTATAATACAAGAAAATCACTTGTTTGTCCTCATCGATCTATTAACCAAGAACCTAGCTTTCAATCAACTAATGTCCTTATTTCCTTTTTTTCTTTCTTTCTTACAATTTTTTCCAATGTTCCTTTTTTGAGGACACGATGTAACCCAAAAACAGCAACCACAGAAAAAAAAGCAGTAACATTACAAATATACAACACTATGTAACAACTACAAACAATGTAAACTACTAAGTACAATGAATAAATAACAAAAAGGAACATCCAAGAACAAACACAAAATGAACAACATAAATAAACCCAACCAGTAAGGTGACAATAGAATTAAAATATAAAAGTTAAGGGGTCACCATACAAGGAGAATCCTTAGATCTCAAGGACCTTCCGAAGGATGTGTGCTGAACCAAGCAGAGCCGTTTTCTGTATTATTATTATTAAGATACAATTAAATTACGCTAAGGTTAAAGAGATGTGAGTTAAGACAGTTTTTTAATGTTGGGATGTACTTTAATTTTATTATTATTTAAGATAATAATTTCCATCATAATGGCTGATTGTCCAGTTTGTTCTTCCTCCAACAATCTTAATTGGAACTTAATCGTTTATTCGTAAACTAACATTAATCTATCTTAGAACATGGACGCAATGCCTAAGGCAACGAACCGGTTCCGAACAGAACGAAACAACAAACAATGTTCAGGGTGTAAAAAATACAATAATCATTATAATCGCTTCTGTGTTATGTGCGGCTTGGACTTAAGACCACGTGACTCGGTGTTTTGTTATTCCTGCAAGACTAAGCAGAGCAGCAAAAACATCTTTTGCTTCTTCTGTGGAGCAAACCCCACACCGGAGGGTCAAAAACCCGTTTACTGCGACCCCAAACGATACAAACCTACTCCAGCCACATCCACCAGCAGCCACGAACCCAAGGAACCGCAACCTGAGTGTCAGGATACCCTGGAAACGGAAACCCTAGAAACGGAAACGATGGACCTCCCGAGCTCTAGGACCCAACCATCAGCTCCTCATGTCCCAGTCCTGCCCCCTCTACCGGATCATAGATCACTGTGATCTCGGACGATGACCAAGATCTCCCTGACGCTGAAATCTAATCCCTAGATAAATCGCTTCTCTCTATTTTTGTGAACTATTACCCTAACGTCCTTCAGTTTTATTTCATGTAAAAATGCACTAGTGCAAGAGCAATTGTGATAAAGGGTGAGAAGTTAGAGGAAATAGAGAGAGAGAGTGTTGTGAGATAGAATAAGAATAATTCAATAATTCAATAACTCAATGTTTCAATTTAGTGGTTTTCTTATCGTTATCATTTAAATTATTGCCAAAAGAGTATAGTAACGGGTTTTAAACGAGTATTAACGGGTTTTTTCGAGACGGGATGGTGCTGATAAGAAGACCTTAGGGTACACCGGCTCCGGAGCACAACGTGACTCGGACTTTATAAGACGGATGCACGAAACAAATGGCGGATTCATTCCCAGCCGTGGTTCAGAGGGGACAGCTCTGTGTGTCAGACTGTTGTCTTACCCGGCTTCTCCTGACTGATACTCCATTACCGACACTCCTTCGCCCCTGACTCCGAGCTAGATATGACTGTCTTTCCCTCTTCCCTGGCAAGCCTCTAACCGGGTTACGAGAGCACCCTCTACCCCAAGACCGAACTCCCTTCTATTGTGTGTCAATTACGCTTAGGCTCCCAGTCCATTCCCCTATGGTCTCGGTTCCCTAATCCTTGGTCCAGTCCCCTCATATCCCTAAGCTCATTGCTCTCGTTAACCCGGTTAATTCTGGTCCCAATCACATTGTAAAGACTACTACTACTTTCCAAGACCACTACTACTACCCAAGATTACTACTACTGTCCAAGACTACTACTAGCTCTCTATAAAGTCTGTTCGATGTCGCTAAACTTCCTACTGCTAATCGCCCCGAGTTGCCAGCCTCAGTTGGTGATCGTCCTGATCCAATTAGTTTATCTCTCTTCCTAGGACAGTTCAACCAAGGACACATAGATTTATTGATCGTATATAGATTTATTGATCGTCGCCGTGGTCTCTTGTTTGTTACTTTTATCATTTTATTGACAGTATTACCATGCTCTTGTTATATATTTTGATTATTCATTTTCCCCTTGTTAAATGCGTCTATTTCTTGCGTAGCAAATGTTACTATCGCCAAACTTTTATACTAATTATAAGAAATGAATTCAAATCTGCTTCCAGAGCCGTGAAGGCTTGAATACCTATTACCTATACCCGCGACAAAATTCCCAATTTACCTTTTCACTTATAA
Organism: Mnemiopsis leidyi; assembly: GCA_000226015.1. Taxonomy (NCBI): domain Eukaryota; kingdom Metazoa; phylum Ctenophora; class Tentaculata; order Lobata; family Bolinopsidae; genus Mnemiopsis; species Mnemiopsis leidyi. Next base: position 30,234 of record JH153470.1, on the reverse strand, counting down.
ACAATTATAACTACAAATTACTAATGGGCCAGGTTTCTGACAAGGAGCCCATCAAATAAATATCAGTCTGAAATCTGGCCAATCCTTTATAGCAGTTCCTATTCATCACCCTAAATCTAATAGCCTGAGCATAACCGGAGCATAACATCTTAAGTCTCTACCGAACTATCTGAACACTAAGTTACCTTAATCATCGAAATCCTTTTATTCCTCGTCCCTTGTAAGAATCTGCCATAATCCATCAGCACGGTCACTATTCATTCTAAATGTCAACTAAATTAGTAAAGTTAAGCAAAGGCAGGACTTAACAATGGATCAAGGTGAATTGACTTCAACTAACCACTGTGGAAGGACGGACGATCAGAGTTTAGGCAATACAGCCCAAGAACCAGAAGTTCCAGACACTCAACCCTCAAGCAAGGCCAAGGGAAATAAAAAGGCTAAGCCCACCCCTGCTGTTAGCAAATGGACTAAGAAGGACTGTAATGTTATGAAACGTATATTTCAGGGATACAATGACTACAAGTCCAATCTCCCGACATTGTCTGCAAGCTATGACCGGGATTTGATAGATACGAATAAGGACTACTCTCCACATGAAATAGCAGATCTTTATTTTTCTCCGATGAAGTCCTGATGATGATTAAAGCCTTTACAGAGAAGTATGCTGCTGAAAAAAACGATCCGCATTTTAGAGTATCCTTGAACGAATTGAAAGTGTTCTTTTCGATTATTCTTCTCAGCGGGTATGTGAAGTGCCGAAGCAAAAGGATGTATTGGGAGTGTGCCTCTGACACACACAATATCGCTATTTCATCAGATATGACTAGAAATCGGTTCGAGGATATCATGAAGTAATTTTACGACAAAGATACCAACTCTTTTCTATCCAGCGGTGACAAGTGTGCCAAAGTACGCCCGGTAATCAACAAACTTAATGAACTATTCATTAAGTTCTCGCCCAACGACATCAAAGGAGACGTAGACGAAGCTATGATACCCTATTTTGGTAAGTATGGCGGAGCACTGAAACAATCTATGAGGAACAAATCTGTCAGGTTCGGCTATAAAGCATGGTGTCTGAACTTTCCTAGTGGCTACTTGCATCAGTTTAACGTATATCAAGGAGCTGGTGGTTCTAAGCAAAAGTACACTGAGGATTTCGGTTTGGGTGGGAGTGTTGTCCTATCGCTAGTAGATTCCTTAAAATCACAAACTACTGACACGTTTCATTTGTTTACAGATAACTTTTTCAATTCTCCAAAGCTGTTAGTAGAACTCTCCCGGAGAGGCATCCTTGCCACTGGAACATTCCGTTCTGACAGACTTGAACATTGTCCTCTTCCAGATATGAAGAAGACAGGAACCCGGGGCGAAATGTACACTTACACAGGTTCTTCCAAGCAGGGCGGGATGGTGTTTGTCAGGTGGAGAGATAATGGGGTCACAACTATTGGCTCCAACTGTATTGGCAGTCAACAGACTTCCTCTGTAGAGAGATGGTGCAGAAAGACGAATGAAGTCATCAAGGTTGATTGCCCAGCTTCAGTGAGTTTATACAATACAAGCATGGGAGGTACAGATCTGCAGGATTATCGTGTTTCCACGACTAGACCATCTATAAGAAGCAAAAAGTGGTATTTTCCAATCGGGCTTTGGTTGTTACAAGTGTCTGTTCACAACAATTACGTACTCTACAGGATGACAAGTGGTCAGGAAAAGTGCTCCTTCCTTAATTTCCTGAGGCCGATGGTACAAACATATCTAACCTCATTTGGAAAATCTGCTGCTCCACCTGTCGGACAAGACTTGTATCGATTTGGAAGGACGAGAGTTGAGAAAAGAGTGGTAGAATCAGTAAGATATGATAACCAAGGTCACTACCTCGAACCCAAAGACAAGAAGACCAGGTGTGCATATTGTGGGAATAATTCGGCCGGACACAAGTGTTCTAAGTGTAATGTTGCTGTTCATTACAAGTGTTTTACTCCATTCCACAGCCGAAAATCTGGACGATCTTAGCTTTAGCCATGTAGACATATTTAATATTTAAATGATCAGTAAATTTTACTCGCTATGTTAATGTTATAGTAAAATTTTTACTATGTTAACGTTATTATGTTAATTTTACTCACTCCATGATCTTAGCCATAGAGATTGTTGTTTACTATGTAAATCATTTCCTAAATGTTCGCAGTCAATTTTAAATTTATTCGCTATGTTAAATAAATTTTAGTATGTTATTGTCATTTTATTTATGTTAATTTTACACAAAATGCACTAAATATTCTAATCAGTTGCAATTTCCACTGTTTTTTAGTTTAAATTAAATATCAATTATTCAAATAACTATTATTTTTAACAATTCTTATCCTTACGTAATGAACTTGTCTTACTCTAACTTCATTTGTATCGAAAAAATTTAAAATTAAATCCCAACATGTAGGTCAAAATTGATGTCGTCTATAAGCGACGTTGAGTGTGCTATTTGAAGAAGATTTGCACAAAATGCCTTGATGTAACTGTAAACTGTACAATAGTTCACAAAAGGAGTATATTAAGGTCCGGTTACTTCTTGCACATACAGTGTATAATGCACTATACAATATATGGATCATTCTACAGTAGCTACATTAATACGATAATACATTGAAAACGTTTTTATCGCAAAATAAGCGCAAAAGACGGCTACTTGACCGCTGAAAAATCAGTGGGCAACCAATTTCTGCCAAAACCGGTCACAGACACGCCTGGCGTCGCTTATAGACGACACCATTATAACTAAAAAACTAAAAGTGGTAGCAACTTCTTTCCTTCACTGATATTCTAGTTAGCTGTTTTATATCAATCTTTGATTTTATTGTTGATATGATTTACTAACAATAATAATAGTCTTTAGGTATATGATTTAAGAGTTTCAATATAGACGACACCATTATAACTAAAAAACTAAAAGTGGTAGCAACTTCTTTCCTTCACTGATATTCTAGTTAGCTGTTTTATATTAATCTATGATTTTATTGTTGATGTGATTTACTAACAATAATAATAGCCTTTAGGTATATGATTTAAGAGTTTCAATATAGACGACACCATTATAACTAAAAACTAAAAGTGGTAGCAACTTCTTTCCTTCACTGATATTCTAGTTAGCTGTTATATATTAATCTATGATTTTATTGTTGATATGATTTACTATACTAACAATAATAATAGCCTTTAGGTATATGATTTAAGAGTTTCAATTGTTCGTTTCAATTGTTCGTTTAAGGATTTCAATTGTTCGTCAGTAAGAACCCACGACCGATATACAACATTAGCACTCTGTGATATACCTCTTAAAAGGTGAAAAGAATTGTCGAAGGTCTAGGGGGCTTGGGTTTATACGGGTTAAAAAGGGTAAAGTTCAAGAGATTTTGAGATAAAGAGTTTGATTTTTCTACTTTGGTATACAGTGAATTTTAGATAAAGCGAGGAGTTCAAATTTAAGAGTTTTTAATTTTAAGAGGTTATGATTTTTATTTTAAAGGGGAAAATGACGTTAAGATACAATTAAAGTACGCTTAGGTTAAAGAGATTTGGGTTAAGACATTTTTTTAATGTTGGTATGTACTTTAATTTAATCATTATTTAAGATAATAATTTCCATAATAATGGCTGATTGTTCTAATTGTGCTTCCTCCTCTTCAGCTCCCGAACTCCAGGACCCAACCATCAGCTCCTCATGTCCCAGTCCAGCCCACTCTACCGGATCGTAGAACATTGTGATCTCGGACGACGACCAGGATCTCCCTGACGCTGATATCTAATCCCTAGATACACCGCTTCTCTCTATTTTTGTGAACTATTACCCTATCGTCCTTAAGTTTTATTTCATGTAAAAATGCACTAGTGCAAGAGCAATTGTGATTAAGGGTGAGAAGTTAGAGGAAATAGAGAGATTGTTGTGAGATAATATTACTAGATACCTTAATAGTTAATGAACTATTTACGAAATTTCATGATTATATATTATATTGATTGATTACACTGCTAATAAAATAAAAATGTTTGTTTCATTAACTGTTAAAAAAGCAAAAGGGGGACAGTTTTAAAAGATTTGAGGGAATAAAGAAGAGTGTTAGAAGAAGGGCTTAATTTCAAGAAGTTTTGTTGGAAAAAAAGTTTTCATAAAAAGAATCTTGTTTGAAAGGGTAGAGTTCAAGAGATTTTGAGATAAAGAGTTTGATATTTATACTTTGGGATATAGTGAATTTTAGATGAAGTGAGGAGTTCAAACTTGAGCGATTTTAATTTTAGGGAGTTATGATTTTAATTTTAAACTTAAAGGGGAAAATGACGTTAAGATACAATTAAAGAACGCTAAGGTTAAAGAGATTTGAGTTAAGACATTTTTTACAATGTTGGAATTTACTTTAATTTTACTTTTATTTAAGATATTAATTTCCATCATAATGGCTGATTGTCAAGTTTGTGATTCCTCCTCTACAGCTCCTGAACTTCAGGATCCAACCATCAGCTCCTCATGTCCCAGTCCAGCCCCCTTTACCGGATCGTAGATCATTGTGATCTCGGACGACGACCAAGATCTCCCTGACGCTGAAATCTAATCCCTAGATACACCGCTTCTCGTCCTCTCAACTTTTTAATTCCTAAATCTCCTGAAAGTGAAAACGTATCTGACTACACATCCTTCTCTGGATCCTCTTCACAGGTATCTGTAAATATCAACATATCATCTATGAATCTTTTATCAATAAATTTGAGATAAAGAGTTTCATTTTTATACTTTGGGATATAGTGAATTTTAGATGAAGTGAGGAGTTCAAATTTATGAGATTTTGATTTCAGGGAGTAATGATTTTTATTTCAAAGGGGAAAATGACGTTAAGATACGGAGAAATTACCAACTGTACTCCAAGCGGGAAGTACATGTCTAACGGCTTTTTGTTCAAATTATTGAAACTTCATTTTTCCAGCACCTCTCGAAAAACTGTGAATTCATTAGGTGCTTCCATAGGGAGCATAAATTTTAACACTTTGATTGGATACAGGAGAAAAATCTAAAGGTGCCTACATTTAAAGCTAATGTGCAGTTTGTACGTACAATTTTAAACTTTGTTTTGACCCATTCTCCACTTGATTGGAATGGATTGGATTATGGAAACACTATTGAGGCGGACAGAAAACTTCGATATATTATTGAGAAAATTTACTCGTCCTTTAATAAGAAAGTTTCCAGTCGCCATACTTCCAAGGAAGAGAGGAATAACTTTCTAAGTGAAAACTTCGATCCGTCTTCCTTTTTCACAAAATATGGTCCTATCTTAAAAAATGAAAGCTTGAATCGGACGGTCTACAGGAAGAACAATCATGGTTTTCAAGGACAACGCTGGCAGAGGACACGCATGACATTTTTGACTCGCTATTTACTTATAGTTGAATTGATAACTTTATACACAAATAACGAAAGATAATTCCATCTACACTCTACAAATCGGAACTTTTGTTGAGGATAAGTGCTTAATGGATGAAGCTGCAAACGGAAAGGCATATAAGATCGTGGTTGGAGTGTACGTGCTGGGTGTACCCCCACCCGTTAATCACATGTATTTTTAGATCTAATGCTATCTTGAAACATTATTAAAGTGAATTACAACATTCAACATTTCATATGTCCACTCCCAAGAACCAGTTTAGCTACAGTATTGAGGGCCTTGTAGAATTTTAAGCAGACCCGGGTAAGGAAAAAACAAGTTTCACAATATTAGATATAGAGAATGAAAAATCTAATATTGACCTCATTGTCTACAATAATTTAATTTAATAATCTAATAATTCAATTCAATTTATTGTCATGCCTCCGGCGTTAAAGGTTGGTTAAAGCTTAATTTTTCACATGACTGTAAATGAACCAACTTTATCCAAACCAGATACTGTGTTATCGCAGGGACTATAAGACTGAATTTTTACGCCACGTCATCGATAAGTTTATAAAATTGAAAAAAAGAATCTAAAAAATATACAACACATTTTTACTTAACAACACCATAATTCTTCGGGAACGAGACAATGTAACAGTCAGAGTCAAAAAGCGTTCGTACAATAACAAGAACTATTTAGCGGTTGTACTTGTAGGGATACGAGTGAACGACAATGTGCCGACTGAAACTGCATACTCGGCCCCCGTGTCTGCCCCGCGTTAATTAAACACAGCCAAAGAGGAACAATCGAAAGTATACAATCCACCATACCTGATGAATGCTGAGAATTAAAAAGAGCAGGTGTGCAGACATTAGGGATAACAGTGAAGAGGGTGAGAACGGTTTTGAAGAAGAAGCATGAGTAGCTCACATTCAGTCACAGTGGTGGAGCAAGAAATAAGACCGGTGATGATGTGAAAGATTTGATTCTTGAACATCTTCAGAGCTGAACTGATCAGCAACTCCAGTTACTGTTGAGTTTCATGTCTTAAATTTAGGTTAACAGAATGAGAAAATTAATTTCTCTTTTATATAGATATGGAGGGAATTTTATCGGCGATTCTTTCAGTTTCATGGTAGTTTGGTATGTCGGAGAACTTGGGACGAAAGTATATCAACTGGTAACCAGGAGTATTTTGAGTTGAATACTTTAAGACAAGCAGAGATAAGAGTTCGCAGGAAGTCAAGATTTTCAGGTGGTGGAAGGTCAGTTTATCATAGAATATTTTTTTACCTTGAGTTGTGAGAAAGAGAGAGAGGGAGAGAGAGAGAGTAGGAGAGATGTATGTAATTAGTTTTTGCTCTGGCTGCAATTAATTAATTAAATACAGTGTATCAAGCTGTGATAGTTTAAAAGAACGGAAACGAGGAACTATCGGGATTGATTCAGCTAAAGGAGGTAGTCGCACGACAGACAAAAAACCAGGTGGCTCCAAATACAAATCATCCTCACTGCGGGACTGAATCGGTATATTGATTCTGAAGTATACCCTGAATTAAACCTGTTTAGATCACCTCAATTCCTTAAATGTAATCAGACAGTAGATGGAATAATACGAAATTTACAATCCCAAGAACCAACACACAAGATTATTGAAAATAACGGTGATTTTCTGTTTTCAACACTCTACGCAACACGAGCTATGTATTAGGTTATGCATATCCTAATTCCATATACCTGCATCGAAAGAGAGTAAAACCACTATCGACTCCAGAAAAGATGCAAGGTCAATCGGAGTCTTACCCACCTGTCAATTTGATTTAAAAGTGATCTGATTTTTCAAGAACCTATTGTTAAATTACGTAATCTCATAGACCCCTTACAGCTTAGGATCATAAACACGAAAAAGGGAATGGAAAAGTAAAAGCTGCAAAGTGCAAAACTAAAACCTCTCTAAGAAGTTAAAGTTCTGACTGAAGAATGGGTGAGGTTACAAAGTGAATAAACGTATAATTGTTGAAATGTTACAAAGATGACAGAAGTACATATTGTAAATCCTAGTAAATCCTATCTGTTTCGCCAAATATCTATAGGTATAATTAGGGTAGACAGAGAAGCTAAACAGATAGGATTAACTCTCAGTAAAACTCGGATCTTTCAGTGGAACATTTCTGCACTTCCACCTCACCCCCAAGACTGCCTTGATATCGTAGCAATAAACTTCCTGCTGTAATCAGATAAGAAATCCAGCTGAAAGTCGAAAAGGTTATTGTTGAGGAGCGGATATGTTGGAAGATATGAAATCCAGCTGAAAGTCGAAAAGGTTATTGTTGAGGAGCGGATATGTTGGGAGATGGAGAGGTGTAGTATTGCTTCCTGTGGATAAGAAGCATGGGTTCAAGAATACAAGCACAGAAGAATACAAGCCCAGAAGAATACAAGCACAGAAGAATTGCCACAGTGTATACAACAAAAATGTTATGCAGCTACACAAACAATCGGTTTTACAGAAAAAGGAATGCTGAGTGTGTTAAAATGCAGAAAGAAGAGGAGAAGCAGCAGAGGAGGTAACAGCAGAGGGAAGAGACAGAGGGTATTGGGTGCCTATTGCAAAGGGTACTTTTACACTACTAACGTCTACAACAATTATAGTTGTCGAGGACAACGCTGGCAGAGAAGGTGCATTTAGTATATTCAAGAACCTAATGCCACGAAACGTCAAGGTTTGTAGTGCTTACACCTCTATAGCGGTTAAAAACGAGTTTAAATCCGCTGTTTGCATGGTAAAATATCAAGCAGTTAAAATTCAATATAACAATAATCACAAATACGGAACTTTTGTTGAGGTGAAGGGCTTGATGGAGAAACCCAAAAACGGCAAATTATTTAAGAACGTGGCTAGGGTGACACCCCACCCGTTGATCAAGTACCCCCACCCCCACCTTCAAGCTCTGCGAGGGTTAATGCAGGAATGAAAAGGGGAGATGACTTTTCAGATTATTTTTTCATTTTTAACAGCAATAGCTGTGAAATTTTATCAATCTTCTTGACTGGCTGAATATATCAAAACCTATACTAAAAAGAGGATTGAAGCTCAGAACAAATTTGAAAAAGAATTTCTTCAAACTTTTAATAAACAGGTGACTATTGATTGTAAAGCTAGGAAATTTTTACTATTTTCAGAAAATCTTCAAGATTTTGTTGCCAAACATGCGGCCAAACATATGGCCAAACATGTAAGAACGTCAGAAAATATCGAAAGTTGGACTTGACAACTAATGAAAATCAAGTCAAACGCCTTCTTAAGAGAACTGAACTGAAGTTTGCTACCGTTGTATCAGGGAATCTCGTTATTTTTGAGTCAAACAATCTTGAAATAACGCTAACCAAACCTTTCCATGCAGGTATGGAAGTTATAAAGTATAGACAAACTCAATTAAGTATCTTCTCATTTTCAAGGTGATTTTTCACTTGCAAAACTCCACATGGTATCAATTCCATGACAAAGTCAACTTTGGTTCTTACTTCTTTCGTAAAACCTACATGTAGCTCAAGGAAAAAGATAAATACTAGCCTGCGACGAGGACGTAGCAGCGGACGCTTATTTGATCACAATCTGCTGCTTCAACTGTTGGCAATGCAGCTTTTGACACGTTTCTGTGCTAATACACAAGGACACAACTCTAAAACAATCTGAATCCCCTGGTGGGTTCAAGTCTGTCCTACCGAACAAAAGTACCGTTACTAAAGCAGGGGATAAAGCTGAAATCTCTTCTCAAATCTCTTCTGGACAGCTCGGTGCTGCAGCTACGTTTGATATTTGGACAGATCGATATGCAATGTAAAGGTTGCACTAAAGATTGGACTGCACGGAACCCCTTAGCTTCCATTCCTTGTTTAACATGCCGTACAGCAAGGATTTCCACTAAGTTCGCCAGGCTAGGCACATATCCAAATCTTAAGTGCAGAAGTAGTATATATACTTTTGCATCGGTGCATTAAATTTCCTTGTGTTTCAAATGTGATAACACAGTACTCTTCAATCGATGCGAGACCTGCACATTGTAGAACCTGCACATTGTAGAACAATGCATCTTTTTATTGATGAAGATTTTTACTTTAAGAGATCGCTTCTTGATGCTAGATAGTTCAGTGACCGTTACACTGCTGAAAACATCTAAATATATGTAGAAAGGTTTATGACTAAATAGGGATGTGATAGCAAAATCAAAGTCAGTCCATGTGTTAAGGCTTTTTTTTTCTAATTCATAAGTCAACCTACCTATCTTGATCAATAAAAATTATTATTTTTGATCGTTATATATAATTACATATTTGTTAAGCATTATTTTGTTTAATTGGATGTAGAAATTTTATCTAAAAGTTTTTAAACTCTTTAATCAAGAGTTACCTAAATTCCATCGAGCAAAACAATAGGATTGAATTCTTAGTTAAAAATGTTAGTCACTCCTGTGGCACAAATACACACTGCGATTCACGTACATACTTTTTACTTCATATCTTCAGGAGGGGAGTAAAGTAAAGGTACGACTTAAACCCCGAAAAATTGGAGAAAAACCGGTCTAAATGTGATCGGAATCAAAGTAAAGAAAACAAGAAATTAAAGAAAACAACAAAGTACTAGACGACTAGTATCAAAGTAAAGAAAACAAGAAATTAAAGAAAACAACAAAGTACTAGACGACCCTACACCAGCACCTGGATCCAAGAAAGAACGCAAGGTAAAATATTATATTTTTATGTATACAGTTTTGTAGTGTTACTATCAGTTGGTTATTCACTTAAATAATGTAGAGAATTTGAGATCGAACTACGATGAACGAGTAACAATTCCTCCCTGTGTTTGGCATCAAGATCAATTTTCTGTTTAAGTGTTTAGTTTTAGATTTATCTCGTGCAAGTCTGAATATTGTATTATTATAATTGAATACAAATTATACTGTGTTTTGTATAACTAACATATTCTGTTAAATCCTCGGTTGATGATAAAAAACCTCATGTTTCTGACGAGAATTCAAAGAAAAAGAACCAATCAACATCATCTAAAGAATCTTCACGGAAGAAAAAAGTCCCTATCAATCGTAACAATAGTATGGGGAAGGAAAAACCAACTGGTGAAAACTGCAATAATTCTCGGTTACAAACTGATCGTAATGAAGAACTCGTTTCTGCCGAAGTGAACGCGAATTCTGAGTCAAGGGACAGGTATCTAGATCTCATCTCTCGTGAAGAATTAGAGAACTTGTTCAGTAATGTCTTGATTCCTTGGTCAAGAGATTGCTTCATACCTGGATCCTTCACTTTCTAGTCGTCCTAGGAATTAGATCCAGATCCACTAAACATAAGTAAGTAAGTAAGTAATAATTATAACATAACATCATCGCAAACAAAATCTATTCAAAGTTTCAAAGCACTCAATGGAAAAAATAGGAAAACCAATATCCATAATTGCTTGTACAATAAACTTTCCATATAAAATATGGTATGATATGAGGTAATGAAGATGACGGTATTGTTGATATTTATCTTGAACTTTAAATCTTTAGCGCCCGCCTCGGACCCATCAAAGCGGGGAATTAAATGTCGAGTTTCCCGATGAAGGAGTAACCGAAGAGAGAGTCCGAAAAGCATACAATAATAAAAAATCAAGACTTCCTGCAAAAACTGACTCTAAGAGAACAGGGAATGTTCAAGTAGAGCTAAGTGAAGATGAACTAAAATTCTACAACTTTTTGATTGGTCCAGACGGAGACAATCCCAGTATTACTTCAATGCCTGGCGCTATTGCTGTTAATTGATGGTGCTTTTAGTTTCCCTGAATTTTTTTTTCTTTATTTGTTCAGATATACTGTATTTCATTTTATATTCTCTGTCTTACCATAGACATTTTGGAATGTTTCTATGCTTCACCCGTAAAATATCGACCATCATATTTGAATAAACCGTGATTAGTCGTCAATTGCAATGATCGGGTTGTCCAACGTTAAATTCTATAAGCATGAGCCGAAAACCGTGAATTTTTTTCCATTATCCGGTAAGCCAGTGAGGCTGCGATGGTAGCAGAGATGGTAGTAAGTCTAGCGGATTATGAGGCTAGACTCTAGCCTCATAATCCGTTGAGCCAAGCCTCAGTTCCCGTAAGCCGAGCCTCAATTCCCGTAAGCCGAGCCTCAGATCCGATGAGCCGAGCCTCAGATCCAGTATGTCGAGACTCAGGCCCAGTAATCCAAGAAAATAAGCCGTTGAGGCGAAAAATCAGAGCTGTAAGCCGAGACTTACCGAAAGTGAGACAGTAAGCCAGTGATCCGAGCCATGAGTCTGTACACTAGCTTATGGCTTACGATTATGAATATGATTTTTCTGGCTCACCCAAAATGAGCCAGTACTCACGAGTATATATACTAAGGTAAAGACTTAGTTTTTAAAAATGACCCCTTTGTACAACATTACTTCATTGCATCTCAGACTTGCAGGACTCTCAACAGCCAGATTAAAATTTACAATCTTGGTTCATCTGCGAGGGCATGCTATCAAAGAAGACAAAGAATGAGACCATCTAATTCCCGGAAACGTCGCCGAATCGGATACATCGCTACTTTTGGAATGCAGCGAATTATTCGAAATACGTAATAGTTTAAATTTGAAGTTATGTTTTACTTCATTGGTAAAAAATGAAATCATGAGATATATTTATTTTTAAACGATTGAATGGTCATCACGACTCATAACGAAATTAAGTTGTCGTGAGATTGGTGTTTCTTACTTCTGCCACTTCAGTCATCTTTGTTTATACAATCTTCAGTCATCTTTGTTTTATAGTTTATACAATCTTCAGTCATCTTTGTTTATACAATCTTGAACAGTGCTTGAGGAGATCTTACAAATGGTCTGCCGATTCACCAAATCAGAAACTAGCAGAGAAACGCTTACTCAACTGAATTTTTGAAGGATCGACACTACTTTGTTACGTGCGATGTATGGTCTTCCTCGACTCTTATTTGGGACTCAAAGTACATTTTATGACTGAGGACATAGTTTAAAAATCTTGGTGCTCCACTAGGAATACAAATACGGTGAACAAATTACTTTCAGTTGCTTTTTTTAGTGGAATTACTGGTGATTACAAGATGGTCATGGGTATGAAAATAAGGGAGCTGATGGCAACTCGCTCACCAGTTGAAAACATTCGATCACTCCGCAATTGGAGCGACGAGCTTGGGTTGGACGATATAGACTGGTCCTCTGTTTTTACTAACCTCTTTTATAGTTTGACAAACAACTTCAAGCTTATCCAATACAAATATAAGCTCCAACATAAAATTATTAGTATTAGCTTTGCCTTCGGAAACGGATAAATTCATACTTACCACTGATTTTAGCAACATAGCATTAGGCGCACTATTACAAGTTGATAGACCAGGCGGCCGGCGGGTAGTTAGTTATGCTTTACATTTACTCGAACCTTCTCGACAAAAATACAGCGCGACGAAAAATGAATTATATGCCATCACTTTTTACTCTTACCACTTTATGGCATGGCTCATTGGAAGGCACTATGTCATCGAATCTGATCACAGAAATCTGTAATACCTGGAGAATTTCAAGGAAAGCAGTGCAATTATACATAGATGGCTAGCTATACTCAGTGAATTTGACTTTGAAATTCGATTTAAACCGTCCACAAATTCAGCAATTAAAGTAGCAGATGCACTATCTAGACCTGAGGAGAATAACTAATCTCTAGAATATGCTATTTTAGATGACGAGAATCTTGACAACCCGCTATGTTATTCGCCACTGATTCGACGAAATTATAATTTGAGAACGAGAAGACGATAAACCGGCGAGAATCAATTGATTTAAGGGTGATTAAAAACGCGGTTGATATGGTGTTACGTTAAAAATAGACTGAAAGTGTCACATTAAGTACTATTGAACACGTGAAACACGTATTTTTAACTTAACATTTTATCAATAATGAAATGTGTAACGGTAAAACGAAACAGTGATTATTTGTACCGGAAATCCGAATTAATTAATATAAGTTGAAATAGATTTTTTTAGACGATTCTACTGAACAGTTACAGTTGATTACATTAAAAGTATTAAGGATACAAAAGATAATTAAACAGTAGTAAAGATCTTATTTAAATCGAGTTGAGATGGAAATTACGTTAAATCCTATACTTATAGCCGATATCATTTTCATACAACACAGTGGAATTATTCGAATCTACAACACTCAGTTGTATTATGAAGATTGTAAATGCAACTAGTTACTTTTTACGATAACATAGGCGAAACGTCGTGACGTTTAAGTGATCGGTTAACTAGAAAGCTGTATTAAAAAAGGTCATGATTACTATAACGCTAATGGTAGTGGGACTCGAGAAATATATAGTCGGAGTCTTTGAAAGAATCGAACACCAAGAACCCAGTGATAATGCAATAAAAATTCTAAGAAGGTTTGTGAAGATATTACGGAGAAACTTCAGGGCACGTGCACAAAAACACCAAGGCACCCGAAGAAATTATTTCATACAGGCAGCTGCAGTTTTGAAAAATATTAGAAGGGACCTACGCATGGCTAGAAACTCGACCAAAACCGATGACAAATTAATGTACCAAGCTTGGGCAAGAATTAGAATTTATGATCTCAGAACCATATTAAGATGCCTTCCGTACACCGTCGAAGGGTATTTGAAATACCTTGCAACGTCGGGAAAAGATAAAAACCCGGTAACTATTGAGCGGGACGACGCTGTCGAAGTTGAGCCGGTCCCATACAACAATACTATACCACCTAATTTAAAAGTACGTATGTAGATGTTTTTTTTATGTCTAACTCTAGGTATAATGGGTAATTACCCATTTTCTGTAAACAAGGAGAATCAATAATTTTTTGTAATGGTGTAAGCATAATACATGTGAGTCCTAAAAGGGATCCCTTCTTTCTTTCTATTTTTCAGTTTTTCACTTTTTTTTCTTTTTGACAGAGGGGAAATTAATGGTACTAAGAAAACATAGTCGGTGAAAGGGCTCTGGAATCACGTAAACGCTAAGCACAAAGAGGCGTATAAGGCAGCAAAAGCTAACAAGGAGCAGTTTGCTTAAAATAGAAGAATTTTTAAGCTAAAATGATATCAAAATTTACACACTTATCTTCAGGAGATGAAGGTATTGGCGCGAGTGAAAAATGTACACCATATACGCACCATGACAGATATCCTACCAACACCACCCGCGAACAAGGCACCCAGCAAGAGAGCCAAGAGGGTAAATACGATAACAAAACTTTTTAACAGTATATAAATCAAGACAATTTAATCGACGAGTCATTTAAATTAAGCTGGTTATTAGAAAGACACTTCCAAACAAACGTACATGGTTTTAAGAAAGATTATTACAGGCTAGGACGCAAAATTGGGGGAAGACAATGCCCCCAACACCTTTTACCAGCACAGATTAGGATGAGAACTGGGATATGTATTTTGATGGTACCGAGAAGTCGGTATGAGTGATATTACATCTACATATCAATCAGAATTAACACCTGCTTAGATCAATCATAGTCACATTGAATAAACAAATATCAACCCATCATGGGAGTAAGCGCATAATTTCTGTAATCGCTTTCCATTTTTGTACTTCAGGAATGACATACCACTGCAGACACAATGGAATGTTCAAGAAGGCTTTAAATAAATATCTTGATCAGGAGAATTTATTATAATCAATTTATAGGCCATTATTTCAATTTCAAAATTAAAAAAGAAATAATTGCAGAACATTGAAAAATAACATGCAATAGGTTCGCATTCGACAATTTTATAGAACAATTTTAGAGAACATAGAAAAGCTCAATGATCCCTGATGTAAACAGCCAAGTAAGATCCACCGTTGACAATTTTCAAACCTCGCTACCTAGGTAACCTGAGTGTCCTTGGTAACCAAGTTAGAGTTTTATCACGAGATCCTTCATAAAAAAGTATAAATGCACAGTTAATATTAAAAAGAAAAACTAAAATCTGACTACAAAGTAATAACTAACATACCTAAAATCAGTAACAATCACCCAGCACCAGACTACCAAGTGTTTATTCATACAGTTTTAGCTACAGAGAAAAATAAGCAAAAACATTTTTGTTATGATTTTGGTATCTGAAATGAGGCAGGAGGTTCCCACAAATCTCTGTCCCAGATCCCACCTGACTCTCTGATTGATATTTCTGTACGGAACGATGCCGTCTTCCTGTCTACTGACATTTTTAGCAAGGGTAAAATAATCTTAATTATTTTACAACAATTTCTTTTCTGAGTAAACTTGCCTGGTTTCTTTTTCTTATCTTTTTTCTTATCTTTTTTCCTTTTTTCTTTTTTTTCATTCTTTTTCTTTTTCCTTTTCTTCATTTCTAAATGGTGGGTAAACCACTCGAATTAATTCAAAGAACCTGTTCAAGTAGCTAAGAAAATTTCCATGTCATTATCTTCACCTGACAAAGAACTTGCTACAGTCTTTATAAAGTTTCGACACCCATCAATTAAAGCTTGTTTTCTACTCTCTCAAATCTCAAATCTCAACCTCTGTTCAACTTAACGGCTCCTACTATCGCATCTGTAAACCTTGTTTCACTTTAGTTTAATCTTAACTCATCTTATGACAACCACGATTCTCGCATCATATTGTTTCACGTTAATCAATGAATATCACGAATATTTTGAATCTTAACTATTACAAGAGTACTAAGGAATCATGAGCGACCAGGGTCAACTTCAAGCGCAACCTGAAAGTGATGGATTAACAGATAACCCTATGGGGCCGGGAACAGTTAAGTATTTAAAGACATTTAGACAACGTCACTGTTAGAAAATATTCCCAATTCCCATGAAGTGAAAGGTAAGATGGCGGAAGTAACACCGTGCTACTAAGTAAGACAACGTCACTGGATATTGGAACTATGTACAGCTAGAGAGAAGTGTGCACTCTTCTTTCCAGAAATTGAGACATAAATTTACAGAAGTATTATTGGAGTTACTGTATTTAATAGGTAAAATCATTTATAAGTAACTTGATGAAACGTTCATTAAAGTAATACAGTTATTTTGTCATAGAATTGAACAGCAGTTATTGTATAAAACTTCCTTGTAAGAATGTAAGGATTTATACTTTCTAATCTTACATATCATATAATTTAACTTGCAGAATTTTTTATAGTGTGTGATCAATATGATATAATTTAGTATTTCATATTATGTTGTATATTTCAACTTTGAGGTCCAAAAAAATCTATTCTTTTCTTTTATCGTATTTCATTTCTTTCCTTTTTTGTATTCTTTGTATGTTCGTTCTTCTATTTTATTCATGTATGTTTCTTCACTTTTTTCCCATTCTTTTTTATTTCTTCCTTTTTTTGTATACTTTCAAGTATGTTTGTTCCTCTATTTGATTCATACTTGTTTATTTATTCCTTCATTCCATTTATCGTCGGTAACCGTTTTTTCCTTGTCGTGATAAGTCTACAAGCATTTTCAGGGTACAAAAATTTTAGACAATTATCTATGACAAGTTCAAAATTTATTAAAGCACTTGGCAGTTGGCACAAATTCAAAGTTAAGTTTTCACAAGAACTCGGTATTTGCTTTCGCCTTACATTGTGAAGTGGACGATAAAAAGATAATCGAAGGCAAATGACTCGAGAGTGGCTCTTGCCGACATTGTAAGTAAGAGAAGAATAAGTGATGAATACTGAATTTGTTGTTAATTTAAGTTTACTGCACTGTCTCAGCATTTTTAACCAAAGTTAGGCCAGTGTGACAGATATAATGATATCATTTGGCATTTGGCAAGCGGTTCAACTGGCATAGAGATCTAAAGATTTCGCTATAAACCAATGAAATCTGTAATACCAAAAGCTCCTCATTCGATAAGAAGCTTTTTGTGGACGGTGACTAATGATACGCCTAACAACCACTTGTTCAACTTTCCCAGTGAATATAGTGTTAACCCCGTTTCCCCTTGGTTTCAAGAACGAGGACGTATTCTTCCGAGAAAACATGTCAAACAAGAATTTCGCCCATTATTCCCGACAGACGGGCGATATATTTCCACCCAGCCGTAGCTGTTAAAATCTTATTTGAGATTGATGAAGAATAATACTACACTTTACATACTCGCCACTCACATGCAGAGATTTTAGGCATGAGCCATGCGTTGATAACGCGCACCATGTTTATAAAATTGACATGGCACGTGCATTATAAAATGAAAATTGTGCGCGCTAAAACTCTTGCGCTAGGTTGTTAGTTCAATTTGCTATTGCTTCGTTTTGTCGACGATTTGATCTGTGTTTCAATATGTTGTAGGTATGCGAGTGAAATTTTGCCATCTGACATTCATTCATTATCTTAAACCT
>JH153470.1:1769-12366 GCA_000226015.1 Mnemiopsis leidyi | reverse complement strand
AACTTTTCTTAAAACAATTAATCACTTGTCACGCGCTTGGCCGGACTAAAAGTAAATTAAAACAGCTTAATTTCATCGCCCGCGCCGCGCATGGACATATCAGAAAAATCTAAATTGCGTACTCATTTCCTGCGCAAGCGTTCAGAAGTTTGCAAGGCATGGACACCTACAATCTGTACACTTTCGTGTACCGTGCGATGTTTGAGCAGCCCGTCTTATATGTGCCTACTCGCCGATAACAGTTTCAGACTCAAGTCTCCTAAATTATTTCATTACTGATCTTGTAATTATTTGTGATTGTCAATGGTAATATTGTTATAAATATAGTAGTGTCATTTGTCAAGAGATTACAGATTAGCATTCAACATGTTCGTCGCCGACAGTCGACACCATAGCTGCTGTGTAGCTTTGGTCTGCAAATTTTTATCCTTGTTTTTGGAAAACAATTGTGAGCTTCGATTTCACTTAACCAGATGCCAAGAGCTTCCTGCTTTTCATGTCTGGCCCAGCCCAAATATTTGATCTGGTCAGTGGACATAGACCATGTCGTGATATCTCCGCCATATTGTCGACCAGAATTTTCTCACTCAATCTAATTCTCACCCTTCAAGGATTTATTTAAGTTATAATCAGATTCTGGTATTCGTTGATTCAATTGTTCACTAATTTTATTGCTGTAGGCATTTCTCGTGAATTCTTGACAATGGCCGATCCGGTAACTCAGTTAGGCATTAGCTCTGTTAACGATGTTCTAAGAGAAGCAGCATCCGTTCAGCTGCCTGAAATCGCTCTACCCTCCCAGTCCTCTGTTGGTCCAACATCCAACGGCAACAGTGCTAAGAGCTCAGTTTGGCTTGGCGTTCATGTACTCAGCAAGAATAAGTCGAACTATCATCTACAATGTTTGTTTTGTCAGCACCAGTTCCACGGCTCGGCTGGTAGAGCTAGACTTCACTTTGTTGGGAAACACTCTTCAGGAGTGAAGAAGTGTACCGAACTGGACTCTGTTCCCGAAAATCTTCTTACAACTTTAAAGGCTGAAGAGGTGCAAAGGGAACGAGATCACCTTGATCGAGAGAGACGCCGAAAACTGTCAAGCTTGTACTCACAACAGCTGCTACCTCAACTTCAGGGAACCACCGATGTCCGCAAATCCGTCGCTCGCTTTTTTCTTGCAGAGGGTATTCCCTTCTCAAAAGTGGAAAGCCACTTTTTCCTGCAAATGGCGGAAGCATTGAAAAAGGGTGGAGGTGTTCCACTGCCTAACAGGCGGACGTTATCTACCACTCTCACCGCTCAAGTCTACAATGAGGTAGCTAATGAAGTGGCTAACTCGACGATAGAAAGAGGGCCAGCCACACTTGTAGCAGATGGCTGGAAGACTTGTTCTGGAGATCCGGTTATGGCTTATCTTCAGTGTTGGGTGGACTTTAATGTGTACAGAGCTAGCTTCAATACCTCGGGGGAAAGGAGGACTGGTCAAGTAATAGCCGAACAAGCTCATTCAGTGGTGACCTGCATTGGATGTAAGAACATCTGTCACTTTGTAACAGATAGCGGTTCTGACTGTAAAGCAGCTAGGGGACTACTGCCTCAAATGGAGGGAACGAATCATATCCTCGGTGCGGCATGTGCCTGTCATTGCATGGACCTACTCCTGGAAGACCTCTTCAAGCAGATCCCTTCCGTTAAGAGTGAGTTGATTATTCGACGATTCGTTGTGAAAATTTGCTTGAACATCAACTTTTGTGGACGTTATAATATCAGAAGTAATTTGATTTGGTACCAAATATTTCTGCATTTCAGCTGCGAAAGATCGGGGTGACGCTATTGTGAATTACATCAGAAACCATAACTTGCTGTCCGGTGAGTTCAAGAGGCTATCTGGCGTAGAACTACTATCACCCGCTGAAACAAGATTCGGCACAACAGTGATAGAGCTAGATAGATTGAACGATTTTAAGACGGATGTCAATCTAACATTTCATGGTGAAAAGGTATGTTTCTGATTCCTTGACTCAAATATTTCAAAGCTATTTATCATTTTGTTTGGTGTGATTTACGGCTTCCATTATCCGTTTACAAAAATGGTGACTAATAACATTTTTCAACTTCAACTGATCGGTGTACAAATACCATGCCCTTCACCATACCAGCCCATCTCTAACGCTACTTTGTTATTCAGGCTGACCTGCAATATCGAAGTCTCGGTAAAGCAACGGAAAAAGAGAAATTCAGGCTTGTGAAGAGTTACGTGAACGATGAAGAGACCTGGGAAATGCTGACGTACGCCCTTCAATTGACTATACCAGTTCTGCACATCATCCGTTTCTGTGATAATAGCGGTCATGAAGCAGGAGCATTCTTTTACGCAGTAAACCTCAGCTTGCAGGAATACTATAGGACCAGTAAGTCATTGAGAAAACAGCTACAGTCTGATTAGAGTTCAATTGATAATATTTTGCTTTTGATTTCATTACTAATTTTAAACTATCGCTGTTATTCAGTGGGGGGAGCGTGTCAATTTGGCCGAATGGTAAAAAAATCGAGGTCATCGCCCCCTCCCCCAATTAATAATCTCACCCTTAACTCCCTGTGTTTGGAATACACGACACTAAGCGAGATATCATTTCACAGGTAACTATATCAAGGCAGATGACAGACACAGTATCCTGACATTTCACCATGCGAGGTGGGATATGGCTCACACTATCCTTCACGATGTTGGTTTCCTGCTTAATCCGTTAAACCTCGTGAATGAGCCCTGGGCCGTCGTCAGCGTGATGGAGGGGTTCCGGGAACTGATTAAACTTTGGAACGAGTTCATTGCTAGAGATGGCGACAGTCCGGAAAAGACAATAGCCAAAGCAACTAACGAGCTGGAGATTTACATTGATGTAGCAAAGAACTCTGCTAAGGCGTTTGTTTCCAAGATAAGAAGACCGGACACCATCGCGGGTATACATATATTGGTTTCTGCTTAGCTAAAAGTTGTTAAATTTACGATCTCATTTGAGTTCAGCATTCTACAATATCAGCTTTCCTTTTGCCCATATGGAGACTGTAACTTCTGTGTAATTTTTGTGAATTCTAATTCTGTGCAATAAGCAATTGCAGGAGTGCAATTGCAGAAACGTGGGCGCTGCCAAAGCAGAGCCGACCTCCGAAGCCACCCGGGGACCCGGAAGCAAACAAAGTAAAGTCTTTCTGGAGGCTATATGGAGCTAGAACACCGGTGCTGCAGCGACTAGCTATTCTAATGCTGAATCAACCGATCAGTCAATCTGCCGCAGAGCAGAGTTTCTCAGGTTATAAAACGGTCATGCCTCCCTCTAGGAATAAACTTTCACCAGAAACTCAGTTTCAATGTATTTTCACATACTACAATATTCGTCGTCTCAGAGCAAACGCTTCCCTTGGTTAAATTATTCACACTTCACATGAGACTTGTTTTTCAGTATTTTAGCCTTAACAGGCACTGTTGGTTTTATATTTTTTATACAATAAGTTATACTTGTTTCAGACTTAGATTATTGAAATTCAGTCACGTGCCATAACTGGCAGCTTTAGTTTTTAGTTTTTATTGAATGAAGCCTGAACAGGCAGTTTTTGTTTTTATGTTTTTTATGTTTTGGTTGGTATTTCACTCTTCCCCGTTCCCCCAGTTATCTAACTCGTTTGACTGTCTTGTGATTCAATGTGCCATGTGGCTGCGAAAATTAGTTCAGAATTGCGGTTCAAAGCTATAAAAGTCTTACAGTATCTATCGAGAAGATTAAGTTTCTACACAGTACTCCAGTACAGTAAGGAGTTCTAAGTGATCATGTTACACTGCCCACGCTTTTCACTGTCTGATCTCCACGCCGTGATTCACTGCCGGGTCCTGCCAACTGCGCGCAGCGCACGTGGTGGTCTGAAAAATCCTATCGTGTTTCGTACAAAGCACACTACTGCTATCACTAGCGCGCGGGAAATTTGAAGTACGAGGTTTATCTTCGGGAAATACGTTTACGTATGTCCTACACGTAGGCCCCTAAAAACGAATTTACCATCATTGAGTTAGAGTTGTATCACGAGATCCTTCATAAAAAAGTATAAATGCACAGTTAATATTAGAAAGAAAAACTAAAATCTGACTACAAAGTATTATCTAACATACCTAAAATCAGTAACTATCACCCAGCACCAGACTACCAAGTGTTTATTCACACAGTTTTAGCTAAAGAGAAAAATAAGCAAAAACATTGCTGTTATAATTTTGGTATCAGAAATGAGGCAGGAGGTTCCTACAAATCTCTGTCCCAGATCCCACCTGACTCTCTGATTGATATTTCTGTACGGATAGATGCCGTCTTCCTGTCTACTGACATTTTTAGCAAGGGTAAAATAATCTTAATTATTTTACAACAATTTCTTTTCTGACTAAACTTGCCTGGTTTCTTTTTTCTTATCTTTTTTCTTTTTTCTTTTTTTTCATTTTTTTTCCTTTTTTTCTTTTTTCCTTTTCTTTTTTCCTTTTCTTCATTTCTAAATGGTGGGTAAACCACTCGAATAAATTCAAAGAACCTGTTTAAGTAGCTAAGAAAATTTCCATGTCATTATCTTCACCTGACAAAGAACTTGCTACAGTCTTTATGAAGTTTCCATCAATTAAAGCTTGTTTTCTACTCTCTCAAATCTCAAATCTCAACCTCTGTTCAACTTAACGGCTCCTACTATCGCATCTGTAAACCTTGTTTCACTTTAGTTTAATCTTAACTCATGACAACCACGATTCTCGCATCATATTGTTTCACGTTAATCAATGAATATCACGAATATTTTGAATCTTACTAAGAAATCATGAGCGACCAGGGTCAACTTCAAGAGCAACCTGAAAGTGATGAATTCACTGATAACCCTATGGGGCCGGGAACAGTAAAGTATTTAAAGACATTAAGACAACGTAACTGTTAGAAAATATTCCCATGAAGTGAAAGGTAAGATGGCGGAAGTAACACCGTGCTACTAAGTAAGACAACGTCACTGGATATTGGAACTATGTACAGCTAGAGAGAAGTGTGCACTCTTCTTTCCAGAAATTGAGACATAAATTTACAGAAGTATTATTGGAGTTACTGTATTTAATAGGTAAAATCATTTATAAGTAACTTGATGAAACGTTCATTAAAGTAATACAGTTATTTTGTCATAGAATTAAACAGCAGTTATTGTATAAAACTTCCTTGTAAGGATTTATACTTTCTAATCTTACATATAATTTAACTTGCATATAATTTAACTTGCAGAATTTTTTATAGTGGGTGAATTTTCGCCGCAATATATATTGCCAAAGGTGCGAACTACCCAACCCGGCCCGGCTAGGAAGAACAAATAGGGGGACTCAGACGGACCGGCAACCAAGCAGCTCCTCCGATACCAGTGGCAGTACAAACAGCACCACCTCGGAGTACGAAACTTGTACCGACTGATTTTAACTAGGTAGTAGTTTCAAAACTTGTAGTTTCAATGGTCTAATCACTCTTAGGTATGGCAGTAATAGTAATGGCAATGGGGGATAATCAAGAGTGAGCTTAATACAAGCGAATAAAATGGGGAAAATTATTTTGACTATTGGGATCATAATCGTGTCATTTAAGTTAGGCACTTGCGATAACGATCAGGGGAAAGTACAAATATGCCAAAATGAACGCCTGGCTACAGTATACAAGTTACCGGAACTTCTCCAGTGTAACAAAAATGTGTATGAAAATTGGGAAATAAGTTTGTACAAGAAAAATTTAAAAGAGTATAAAACATGCAACAGTTAAGGGATTAAAAATTGTAGAACGAAATTGTATAACCGAAAAATCGTTCTGGGGAGTTCAAACGCAGAGAAGAGAGACAAAGACGGTGACTGTTTCTACGAATCTAGCTGAAGAGCTGGTAAGTCAGAACACTTGTATAAATAATAAAGGGGAGAAAAGGTTAGATAATCTTATTCAGGGATTCAAATGTAGCTATAAGTGGATGAGCACGGTAGAAACAAAAACATGGTCGTGTTATTATGAAGAGGGGTTAATGATTGCTACACACGAGGGCCATTTAACTTGTACAATTGCAAGTATCCACGGGTGCGTATATAACGAAGGGTACTGTGAAACGCAAAACGGGAAATATTTGAAGTGGGATAGGAATAAGGATGTTGAACTGGAGTATATTAAAGTGGGAAATTTCAATGCAACAGCAGTCGGAAGTCATTTAATAATCCCGTCTTTAGGCATGACATTCAGGAAAGATTCCGATAACGATACATGGATTGATCGTAACTTTAAGCTTGTGGGGAGAAAATTAGTTGACGTACCCAGGGAATCAAATATTCGTAGTCCGGGAAATGGAATTAATAAGGTGGAATCAGATGGAATCGCAGAAAAACTTGAAGCCTTGCAACAGGAGCTGCAGAATAAATTTGCTTATCTCATAGATCTTATAGAGTCGCCAAAAGCTAAAATTCGGTACTTATGTGATATCTACAATGCTCTGTACCAAAATGAACGAATTTTAGCGGCCATAGATCCTACACTCTACATAAGGGGAAAATTAAATGATAGTTCACTGTATGCCGTGCACGCAGGAGACTACATCATTGTTTATCCTTGTTATAAATTGAATAACGTAACGTTTATAACCGAGGAGGGAAAATGTCACAACGGGGTACCAGTGAGCTATAATTTGAAAGAAAATAATACTCACAAGGGATATTTAAATATTCGTTACAACAATATTATGCCTAGGGGGATAGAGATAGATTGCCACAGTAAGGGAAACTTATACAGTTTTGTGGGAAATGAACTAAGAAGCCACTCACCGCATGGTAAGGAAGTAGAAAAAATAAACGTGTCTACAGTGTTGAGTTTACAACACATGCCAATTACGGGGATACCACTACCAGAGAATTACTTAGATACAGGATGGGTGTACAATGTGTCGGAGTTAACGCATACGGATATGACAGACAAGGTACTTGATGCCTTAACAAAGGAAATTGAACAATTAAACGAACATAAGTCAAATATTGAAGGGGATGCAACAGTGAAAAGTACCGGTAAATGGTGGAATATATTGGGGATTTTCGAAACTAATGTGTTTAGCGGAATACACACGATAATAATGTGGATGGAAAGAATCAGTCTTATGTACCTGATGTGGATAGTCGTTATAAAAGGGAAATTAGTCAATTGTCGAGCTCGAGAAGTCCAAGAAAATACTGCAGTGGACGTATAAAGTTGAACGGAAAGTATCAACCCATTAAATCAACTATAGCTAGCTGAACAACACGTTGAAGTGGTTGGAACTTTTATGTTTTAATACGTATTGGACTCAGATTAGAATTAAGTGACATTTTAATTTAAAATATTTAAGACGAAAAGTTATATGTGAAGTGAAGGTTCGCCGATAGGGAACCCATGAATAAAGGGGACTTATGATTAAAGTTATGAGTAATAAGAGATGTGACGTAATTATATTATGAAATGAAAAGAATGACACGAGGTTTTATTAAATTGGAGAAATTATCGAATATGAAGTGGTATGCAAATGGTAATTTAAAGAATTTATTGGACACGTTAAATTGTACACTTATCGGTAGACTTAAATTAAAATTACGAAGTAGGGAATGAAAGGGAAAATCACGGGGGTATTGATAATAACGGGAATATTGGCTACAATACAGGGTTTGACAGAAGATCTAACAGTGGTACAAGAAGAAAAGGGGATTGTATTAACAGGCATAGGGGTACTCGCAGAAGATGCAAATCCAATGTTTATATCTACTTTCTTGAAGATAAAGAATCCGTCAATAGAAGATAATGCGTGTTTGGGGATCTGTGGCTTGAATCAAGAAGAAATTTTGTCAAAATTAGTTATGGAACGTTGTGATCAGATGGACGACAAAACAGGAAATGGGGATAAAATGATTGAGAAGATTGAGTTTGATGGGGAAACCGGCAACGATACAAGTGTTACTCAATGCTTTCAAGCATGTTTGAGAAACGGGGAATGCAGCGATTTTGGGATTAGGCCTCAAAAAGGTGCCGATAAGATAGATTGCATATTAAGACGAGGGGCACCCAAAGGAAAGAAAACATGGAAGGGAGCAAAAGAATATGACTTGGAATGCATGGTGGGGGATAAAAAGCAATTTTGCAGGGACCGAATCTCGAATACTAACAAATTGATTAACAGGGAAAATGATAAGTATGTTAATTCCACGATGGAAGGATTCCAATCAATGATTTCGGCTGTCGGGTCAAAAGGCAGAGTTAAGCGATATGCCGCTCCAGTTTTGGGAGGATTGGGGATGATAACCAGTGGGTTTGCTCTGTTCGAAACATATCAATTACAACAGCATATTGATCAGATTCAACACCAATTCGAAGAATTTCGGGAGGATGTAGAAGATTTTGAAGAAGCTTCTATTAAATTTCACGAGAATATTTTGAAAGTATATAGGGCACTGGAAACAAAAATGAATGAGGGGTTTGAACGGATAGAGTGTAACATGCGAAATCTGGCCTACCAGATGCTGTTTAGTAGGAGACTTGTTGAATGGAAGCTTTTCATAGATATCATTTCAAAGGATTTGATATCGGGACAACTTGTGGGGACAGTAAGCCCCAAACTGTTCAATGAAACAGACGTAAAAATGATACTGGCTCGAACTGAACTTAGGGATACTGTATTTAATACGGATATAGGGCTGTTCTACAGACTAAGTAGAACTTGGGTAACTAAAATTACAAAAGATGGGGACATGTACAACATACACATGGTGATCTCAATACCAAACATCAAAATCCACAAAGTTTACACTATGTACAAAGCACAATCGGTGGGAATGATTAACGGGACAATTTGCACTAACTTACGTATGCCAGAGATAGTGTACAAAAAGGGGAAAACAACTTAAACATGATTGAAGTTGAACTGGGATTGGAATATCCCACATGACGTTTAAGTGATCGGTTAACTAGAAAGCTGTATTAAAATAGGTCATGATTACTATAACGCTAATGGTATTGGGACTCGAGAAATATATAGGCGGAGTCTTTGAAAGAATCGAACACCAAGAACCCAGTGATGATGCAATAAAAATTCTGAGAAGGTTTGTGAAGATATTACGGAGAAACTTCAGGGCACGTGCACAAAAACACCAAGGCACCCGAAGAAATTATTTCATACAGGCAGCTGCAGTTTTAAAAAGTATTAGAAGGGACCTACGCATGGCTAGAAACTCGACCAAAACCGATGACAAATTAAAGTACCAAGCTTGGGCAAGAATTAGAATTTATGATCTCAGAACCATATTAAGATGTCTTCCGTACACCGTCGAAGGATATTTGAAATACCTTGCAACGTCGGGAAAAGATAAAAACCCGGTAACTATTGAGCGGGACGACGCTGTCGAAGTTGAGCCGGTCCCATACAACAATACTATACCACCTAATTTAAAAGTACGTATAATGTAGATGTTTGTTTATGTCTAACTCTAGGTATAATGGGTATTTACCCATTTTCTGTGAACAAGGAGAATCAATAATTTTTGTAATGGTGTAAGCATAATGCATGTGATCTATAAATAAATTTTAAAGGTAGAAACATATAAAAATTTACACAGTAATCTTCAGGAGGGGATGAAGGTATTCTAAACAAGACTGCATAGAACTAACAAGTGAAGGCCAAGGGGTCCTTCATATACTTAATCAATTTTATCTCCTGTAATAATTTTTGTGGTTAATTTTTTTCTCTTTTTCTTCTTTCTGGTGAGTCCTAAAAGGGATCCCTTCTTTCTTTCTATTTTTCAGTTTTTCACTTTTTTTCTTTTTGACAGAGGGGAAATTAATGGTACTAAGAAATCATAGTCGGTGAAAGGGCTCTGGAATCACCGAAAGGCTAAGCACAAAGAGGCGTATAATAGAAGAATCTTTAAGCTAAAATTATATCAAAATTTACACACTTATCTTCAGGAGGAGATGAAGGTATTGGCGCGAGTGAAAAATGTACACCATATACGCACCATGACAGATATCCTACCAGCACCACCCGCGAACAAGGCTAGTGCAGCCCCAGCAAGAGAGCCAAGAGGGTAAATACGATAACAACCAACAAGAGAGCCAAGAGGGTAAATACGATAACAACCAACAAGAGAGCCAAGAGGGTAAATACGATAACAAAAATTTTCAACAGTATATAAATCAAGACAATTGAATCGACGAGTCATTTAAATTACGCTGGTTATTAGAAAGACACTTCCTAACAAACGTACATGGTTTTTAGAAAGATTATTACAGGCTAGGACGCAAAATTGGGGGAAGACAATGCCCCAAACACCTCCAACACCTTTTACCAGCACAGATTAGGATGAGAACTGGGATATGTATTTTGATGGTACCGAGAAGTCGGTATGAGTGATATTACATCTACATATCAATCAGAATTAACATCTGCTTAGATCAATCATAGTCACATTGAATAAACAAATATCAACCCATCATGGGAGTAAGCGCATAATTTCTGTAATCGCTTTCCTTTATTACATTTTTGTACTTCAGAAATGACA
>JH153469.1:89404-108442 GCA_000226015.1 Mnemiopsis leidyi | reverse complement strand
ATGTCCTTGCACTTTCAGATAAAAAGCCAGCTATAACAGAAAGTACCTTTATTGAAGATAGTCAAGTTGAGAGTGTTGATTAGGTCCTCAGATGATGTCTGCTAATCTTTCAAGATTTAAATAGCTTTACTGTCACTAGTATACATGCAACAACCATATCATACTACCTGTAATGGTTGCTACATTTATTGAGGGGTTAATTCCCACATTTAAGGGTCCTCAATAAATTTGATGTATTTGTAGTGTTGAAATAGTTTAAAAAATAGTTTAAAAAATAGTTTAAAAGCAAATACCTTTTGAAAGATTTCAGTGGGCTCTCTCAAAATCAAGTTATTTATATCACTCAAGTTTTTTAAAAAAATCGTATCATATATCATGGAAAACTATTTTAGGGTAATACAAACTACTTCAAATGTTGAATTGAACTGGTAGAATAACCGCCAATGACCATAAAATTGTGATTTTGAAGTATTGTGGCAAATCTGAACAAGGGACAACAAATTTTGGGGCACAAGCCACCCTAACTTCTTCAGATTTGAAATTTGTGACTCCAAACGTTATGGATATGAAATACTTTGATTCCTAAAACATTTTTAGCTGGAAAATTTGTTTAAAACTTGTAAAATTAAAATTTTCAGAAATGTCCCGGCTAAATTTTCGACGGGGCAAACCTGAACAAACAACAACAATCAAAATATGTATTTTCAAAACGATCCCTTAAATCAAAATTTTTCATTCATTAGATGATTTTCTGAACCCAAAAGGAGTTATAAAACTCCAGTTCAGGAGTTTCAACTTATACATAGCTTTGCCGACATGCGGCCTAAAGGTCAATTTGTTCTGTATTGCCCCAACCTACCCTATTGAGGCTTGCACTGTGTTTGTTTTAATTTTACATGCAGATTTTGTTATTGAACACATACATAATTCATAATGAAATATTCCAAGTTAGGGTAACTGCCATGTCGTTGAACCCACTTGCTAATCCGAAAGGTGTCAAGCTATTGTGTGAATTGTGTCAAAAACCTGCTTATCTACAATGCACCAGCTGCAGAGTGACCTACTACTGGTAACCTATGTTACACACTGTAATCTGTAAAATGAATGATTTGGGTGGTGTAACTACCTTGGTTAATTAGAAGTTAGATGCAATCAATCAATGAACTGGGCTCCTACACTTCAAAGGAGTAGAAGTTTATTTCAATTTTTGGCTTAGATTTAATGTTTAAATAAAATTTTTAAATTCAAAATTTAGAATAAAATACTTATAAAAAGTAGGTGAATTTACCCAAATATATTTTACAGTTCCGAGGAGCATCAAAAAGTCGACTGGGTTGGCATTCACGAAAAGATTTGTTCGCTTCTGTTGCCTCTTAGAACTCCAATTCCATTGGTATCCAGTGAGGAGGAGCGCAAGCACCGTCAGCAGCAGCTCCTCCAGCGACAGGTGATCATTCCACACGACGTTTTAACTTTCGATTACCACTGATAGATTGTTTATAAGATGTTACTGCTGCGACTTGTTCTTCATCACATTTTCATCGCCTCAACTTCCCTAAATGTTTCAGAAGCAAATGATTGACATGACTCGCACCGAAGGATCCAAGTTGCTGTTTGAGGGTGCTCACGAGGCCGCTGTACCTGCTGCACTTCAAGCTTTAAGATTCAGGTTGTTAGGAGATTTGGAATGAGTAAAATGAATTAACTTTAAATGTGATAAATGATAATACAAGATACCCACTAACGAATATTAAAAAAGCTTGAAAAGTTTCTTTTAAAAATTTTGTCATATTTCTGTATCTTCTATTACCGAAATTTATAAGGAATTTAGTCATTAACGGCTAAATAGATAGCAGCTCCTTTTGGTAAGCATTTAAAAGCTTGCCCTGAGAATTTAAAAGCCGCTTTTTGGAACCGATTGTTAAGGAAAGCCGTCATAATTGACAAAATTTTAGGACTTCACATAACCAAATCTAATTGATTATTTCTAACCAAAAAATCTGAATTCAGTGAAAAGATGGTTATAAAGAAACTAATTTCAGCATTGCTGTGTACGGTCTTGCTAGTGTGGAACTTGTCCCTGCCTATCTTGTTTTGGGGGAAGCCAGCATAGGTAAATCTTGTATTGTCAACGGCTCAGCCAACAACTTTCATAGCTATGGAATTAAAAATAGCTAATCAGCTTATTACCAATACTATCACCAATTTGTTACTCAGTTTATAGATAAAAGGGATGTACACACATTGCTTCATAAAAAAACATAGTACACAACTATTTAAAAACGATTCTGTTCGTTACTCTGCGCTTTGTTGGTCGTCAAACATTATACTACACGCATGTCGTCGAGCATCATGTTCTACAAGTACTACAAGGTACAAGTACTACAAGTACTACAAGTACTAAAAGTACTACATGTACTACAAGTACTACAGGTACTACAAGTACTTCAAGTACTACAAGTACTACATGTACTACAAGTACTACATGTATTACAAGTACTACAAGTATTACAAGTTCTACAAGTACTACAAGGTACAAGTACTACAAGTACTACAAGTACTACAAGTACTACAAGTACTACAAGTACTACAAGTACTACAAGTATTACAAGGTACAAGTACTACAAGTGCAACAAGTACTACTACAAGTACTACAAGAACTACAAGGTGCAAGTACTACTATACTAAAAGGTGCAAGTAGATACTACCTCACTCACCACTACAAGCATGTAGTAGTAGTAGAAACTAGTTTCTCTTCTTAATACTGTTGTAAATTTCTGCTGTTTTAAACTTGAAAAATATGCAGGTTTAGGCAGATTATCCCAAGCGGAGGAGTACCTCTCACAAGCCCGTTGGACTGTCCTCAAAACACCAGATTGTGATGCCGCTATAAAGAGCAAGATGTATCGGATATGTGGACTTTTACAGGCTGCTAAGGGAAACTTTGGCGAAGCTTTAAAGAACTACGCAAACGATGTGCGTTTGTTTTGCTAAATATTTACAATTTATAATAAAGATTGAGCTGAGCTAACGTCGTATAATGATGGTCGTCTATGAGAATCTCAGCATTGTCTGTATAATTTTTTTTTAGTTCAACTAATAGTTCTGAATTATGAGAAAATCGTGTTTTGTACGAAATCAAATTTAATAAGTAAATTTGTTAAGCAAGTTAAGTTATTAGAAATTTGGCGAAATTTTTTTAAGCGTAACCTTTGACTGTTAACTTTGAACTGTTTATTATAAACTGTTAGCTGTTAGCTGTTAACTGTTAGCTGTTAACTGTTGTTTCCTGTTTCAGATTTATCACGCAGCTCTTGTAAGTGGACCAAAACACGTCAAAACTTCCGGTGGATACTTTCACATGGCCAACGTTTTCTTTCGAAAAGGACAGACAGAAACAGCCCATAATATCTACTCCGAGGTGGTAAACATATGGAACCAAATGCTAAAGAATGTTGTTAAAATGGAAGATTCGCAACCGGAATCAGCGCTTGCAACATTTGTGGATAAACCTGCTGCAGAGACAGAGATTTTAGGTGGGGTAATTTCGATTTTTGAGATCTTATCTAGCGTATGTATGTACTATTATACCTACTTTTTTATACTTTTTAAAAAGGTTCGGCAGGGCTCCCATCTGGGACCCTGGCGCTGTCCGGAAACTGATCAATCAACCCGCCTATTTTAAGATAACGTATGTTAAAGATAAAGAGCACCTACAGTTACTATAATATACTTCAAATATAGACCGCTCTTATCCTGTGTTTAACTCATGAGTATTGAGTAGTTAATTTACTCAAAGGTTATCACTTTCAGACTTGTGTGTTTCTGCAATTTCTTTTTCTTCCTAAGTGAAGGTCACGCTGCAGTTAACATACTTACTTTGATGTTACTTTGATGTTGTTTTGATGTTACTTTGATGTAACTTTGATGTTGTTTTGATGTTACTTTGATGTTACTTTGATGTTACTTTGATGTTACTTTGATGTTACTTTGATGTTGTTCTGGCTAGGATCGCATCAGGAAGTCTGCCTCAGGAGCGACCACCCAAATCCTCCGTCCAAAGTTCCAGCTAGGTTGCACAGGTTCCATTCTAGGAGAGAATTGTTGTTTCTTGCAGTGTAGCCTTGTGTTGGAGGAAAATCTGGTGTCTTGTCAAGCAAATTTCCCAGGTTAATTCTGAGCTGGGCGATGATCGAAGCTTCTTTTATAGTCTTCTGCAGGATGTTCCAAAGCTGGACTGCTTTAACGGAAGGGAAAACGGAGGGAACAATGGCCCTACTGCCTTAGGCGTTCATTTTCCTTGAACTCCATTTCGTTGCAAATTGGAGCTTGTCCATGAATGACTTTTCATACTTTATCATGTAACGTTCTCGCCTTCTTTAAAAAGACATCAGCTATAGCTTTTTCAATCTCTCCCAGTAGTTGCTATCTTTGCACCCTGAGATCCTTCTATTAAATTCACGCTAGATGTCCTCTATGGATATTGGATTCTATCTGGCCCAGAGCTAACAACAACACCTAAGTCTCATATGTGTTAGACTTTCTCGTACCATTGTACCAATTCGTCAAAATTTTGGAACAAGCCCATTTTGTTGGTGTTCCACCGTGAATTTTTCTTAAAACTTTTACAGACTACAGTAGGTTCCGAACGATATAAACCACAAGATAAAAGTGGGAGTCCATGAGTTAGTTTTTGAGATAAAACTTCAAACACATAAAGTATCTCGAATCTGGTAAGCTGACAGTGGTACAAACTCATGAAGTCCCACTTTACACGATGTTATCTTGAAGCTTAGATCGTTGGAATAATACTGTGAAAATTTCAAAGAAAAATACGGTGGGACCACCTCCATAATGAACTTGTTCCATGTTCTGCATGCCTATTTTGAGATATTTCTTTGCGTTTGAAGTTTAACTCGAAAACTAACTCATGAACCCCCACTTTTCTCGATCTTATCTTGTAGTTTAGATCGTTAGGAACATACTGTGGAATTTTAAAGAAATATGTACTGAGGGACCACCTCCAAAATGGACTTGTTCCATAGTCAGCGTACCTATTTCGTGATATTTCCATGTGTTTTAAGTAATACCTTTAAAACTAACTCGTTTTGTCCCCTCTTCCGGATCCTATCTTGTACTTAGGATTGTAAGGGACTAAGTGTAAAAGTTTTGTGCCATCATGATGGCGTATAAATGTCTTAATTTAGAGTTGGAAATTCTACGTTTTCTCTTGGTCGGCCAATTTTTGGGCCAATTTTTGGGCCTTTCCAAATCAAAGGCAAATGGTACAACTTTGTCGAAAGGCCTTTTGCGGTCACTCATTTCTTGTTTTGTATTTGTAACGCGCAACAACATTGTTGAGTGTTGTGTTTTTTCTTGACAGCCCGCTCTATCATTTTGACATGGAAACGTGTTTGATTCGACGCGCGCAGCATAAGCAATTCTACTACTGCAGAGGTTGCCCCAGCTGCCAAAACTACAGATAATCATCAGTAATGGTCACAAACAATTTGGATTTATCAACTTTAAAAACTCATTTGAATTAACATTTTCCAGACGAAGCTCAAGAAGCTGAGGCAATACAGATGCTTCACGCCATATACGATTTGCAGCAAAACAACGCGAATTATGGGGCAGCGAACATGGTTATGTTGCTACACACACTCGCTTTGTTACACACGCATCTTCTCGGCTACTTGAAGGTGAGATACGATTACTTTGGGTGTTTTTTCCCTCTCTGATACTTTTTTGCCGAAGGCAAAAAATCAAAAAGAAATGGTTCAAAGTGGTCGGATTTTGGTGGTGGTAGGTGGGTGGGTAGGTAGATGGACGTGTCCGGTGTCACAAAGCAATTTAACACATATTGTGCGCCACTGTTACCATGTCAACGTTGCATGTTTAACAAATTGTCTTCGCAAAGTTATTCTACGCTGCTTATTTGACTTATCTATGGTTATTGGTTACTTATCTTAGGCAATTACTTTATTCTTAATTTATATTTCTTATGCCACCTTAAGTTTTTTTTGCGTTAACACGATATATCATTAATAGATTAACTATTATTAATAGATAAACTGACACAAAATAACGACACGCAGTGTTTTGCTAATAAACTAATAAACACATCGCAACGAGCCGATTGAATTTGTCTGACTTTGTCCGACCCTCATTCGAAGCGAATAGAGGGAATACGATGTGCGGGAGGGTGCACGTGGTACAAGATAGAATCAGCTATCGTAATTGCTTCACGAATCGTCATCCTCGTAAATCGCGCTCGTTTGCACCTGATTTCACTTTCACTATTAATATCAGTTATATTTGAAATTTAATTTTGACTTTACATATAGATGTAATGCGAGAGCCGCGTATGAGCCACTGCAAGACATAGTCAAACTATTTGTCTGCACCATCGAAATTATCCACATCCTTTGTTTTTAATAGCTAAAATTTCACGGTCGGTTTTAAGTTGTAGGTTGATAATCTACTGTTGCGGCCATCACGTGCTCTCACGCATTTCTGGCCTGGCGAAATTCTAGACGCACTTTAGAAACCGAAAACCAGTACATATCTACAGCCGCCAGTATCATCAGACAAGTTGAAATAAAATTGTTCCGGTTTTACGGCCAA
This sequence comes from Mnemiopsis leidyi, assembly GCA_000226015.1. Lineage (NCBI taxonomy): Eukaryota > Metazoa > Ctenophora > Tentaculata > Lobata > Bolinopsidae > Mnemiopsis > Mnemiopsis leidyi. Next base: position 101,815 of record JH153469.1, on the reverse strand, counting down.
TATTTTCAGTGTAGCTGCCGTGGTATTCCATCAGTTGTCTTAGCGGCAGACATTATATTTACAGTATATCTGCCACTCAAGTTCAATGCCTTTAGCACTAGCAGAGGGCAAATCAAAGAAGCTTCTTTAGAATTAGAGAGATAGAAATCTAGCGTCTGCCTGAGACCTAACTGAGCGGGCGCAATTCTTGTTTGTAATTGAGTTTTGTTTTTCTTATTTTTGTGGACTTCTTTTTTTGGTGAAATTTCATATAACCCCCTTCCTGCAGGCTCAAGAGTTTGTACAAGATGCCTTGTCGTGTGCACAGGAAAGCGAGCTGGGTATCGACCTGTCTGACGTTGAGAATCTGAAAAACTTCATTGCTACAAAGGCTTAACTTGCTTTGATGTTTCTTAGATGTCGCTGATTCAAAATCTTAAAAACTCCGTTGGTCCTTCGAAACAAATCGGTATAGCTTTGGCCTTTGAACCTCAAAAACTAACGAGCATGAATTTTCAAGCGGCTCCATTGCAGTTATTTGGCTGATTTCTGGCTCAGATGCTCTCGTGGATCAAGTGATACTAAATATTCCATATCTTTATTACAATAGCATACTGTATGATTAGTGCACAGAACTCAGACATTCAACAAAATACTTGAATTAAGAAAGATTGTGAGAGTTTTTAGCTGCCTTGTACCACAGTACCCTTACAATACTTTTAATTAAAAAGTGAACATTCTCATAAAAAATTTTAATTTTAATTTATAGTCTTACCCAACGACCAATGAATGTTATTTTCTCTACAGAATGTAAATAATGTAAATACTTGCTGATTGAGGAATTTAGTTTTAGTTGTAATCTACAATCAAATAAAGGTCATAATTTGTTGCAATATTATTTTATAGTTACGATTTTTAAGAAAAAGTAAGAGACATTTTGATGAAAATAGCTCAACTCGAGGTTGTCATTTATAAACGATTTGTGTTATTTAAATAAGATTCGATGAGGTCTTTGATCTAATGTGCTCTGCAGAAGTGTAGAGAAACAGTAAATGTTAGGAAGTTTAATATCACTGCTTAAAATAGAACTTGCACTGGACGTCACTCCTTGTTATTTAACTTCTCAAGTTAGACTTATCAGTTCTCAGTTCTTATTTTCCGTACTTGTAACGGTACACTTTACGGGTGACGGAAACTAGAGTTTAATTCAACTTGAATTCCAAATATTCCATCTCCCTATATAAGGTATTCGGCAGTATCATGAATATTGATCGCTATTTTGATTTAGTTCTTTTTTATGTCAGCCAGGTGGATGTTGTTTTTGATACTATTTAATTTGATTTTCTTGTGTGAACATAAGCAATCTCAAACAAACCAGTTCTGTCATGAGACATACTCGACTTTAGACGGACAACCTGCAGTTCTGAATAATGCTGAGTAAATTACGTTATCAGATTCTTATCAGGCTTATAGGGTCACGTTGCAAACGCGAAATGCAGGTATGTGCGTCATACAGGAGCAGCCGGTTTATCTTAGAACTGAATCTCAGGTTCCCTCCTTTTAAGCTCAGTTATATTTTTGCGAGCTCAGCTTTGTTGTTAGGCGCATGAAGTTGTGTGTGAAACGGTTGATAACTCATCCTTAGTTTTACTCTTAGCTTCTCCTTTAAACTGGTGACTGAGAATTCGTCACATTAAGGGAATGAGATTAACCCTCGGGTAATTTTTCTCCATCAAATTTAATTTGACAATTTCGTAATTCTCGATTGGTCAAACTAAAATGAAATCAATTCCGTGACGCAATGTTCGTTTGTGCGTCTCGCGAGATTTCATTAGATTGCCGAGTTCCTAACTCTAAGGCTGCAGCTGCAAAGTTTCAAATTTCTTTACAACGTTGCAGCTGCCATATGGCCATTTCTTCAACGACCGATTATTTTGCGCCACTTGTTTACTAAATTTTGGACTCATTTGAGGCTATTTCGCTTTTGAAACAAAATTCTCATAACTGAGTTTGTTACTGAACGTAAAAATTTGGTGAATTGCAGTTTTAATGACGGGACACTTTCCCATTCAGCAAATTATACTATTTAGCATTAGCATTTACCTCACCTTCAATGTGTTTTAATATCGTTTTTTTTTTCAAAAAATGAAATTGTATTTGAATACTTCACTATAACTACATCTTTTCGTAGCTCATTTCCTGGGCAAGTTGGAGAAAAATTGATCTAGACGCCTTTTTGGTAAGTTGTAGGTTGTTACTTGTGAACGTAAGTTCTTAAGTTGTCGGTTGTAAGTTACCTGTTACTAGGGAGTGGTATCTTCGGGTTGTTACCTGGGAATTGTAAAATGGGTACTTTTAGTTTTATAGGGATATTAAATTACTTTTTCTGCTTTTTATAATTGAAACCTCACTTTTCTGGTTCACGATTCCCTTTTTTATGATCTGACACATGACAGTGACTGCAATGGCGGTTCGTGTTAGTGTTACCTTAATGAGCTGTTTAAGATCGGTTACTTTTCAGGAAAAGTTATATGACAGCTACGGAGTAATTGACCTCCTATACATAGTACTTCTGTGGGACCCCGGATAGCAGTCCTTCACTAGATAATCGTGAGTATTGTTGATTGGGTAACATAAGCTTCTTTTAGCGCTGCATTGACTGATCGTAAAATAACGGAGATTGACAACTTATATGTTATAACTCGCTTTCACAATTTCTGCTACAACTCGAGTACGAAAATGTTCAATTTACTGGCCCTATATGCACTTAAGATCATATTCAATTTCATATAATTTTATCCAACACACATATTTCTTCTTAGGAACAGATGGATACCGCAGCAATCTTTACTTATTTTGAAACCTTGAACACGGAGGAAAATACGGTTCTTCTTTTGTCCAACCACCTTTACCAGACTGTTTCATCGGTAACAATCTTCAGAACTAATTCGGTTGCTAAAAATAGATATTAACTCTAGATCTATCGAATCTAACTAAACAGACGATAAAAAGACGATTCCTCTACTTTTAGGTGTGGTCGGAAATCCCTGGGGTAAAGCTGGTTTACGAACCGTCTTCAGTTCAAAACAAGGAGTTTCTCGATCTTCTCTCAACCCTCGATATAACCATTAAGTGTAGCAATCAGGTACTTTCTCACGTGACCTGAACCAAATTATTGCTCTTTGAAGTCAGACAATTTGTTATGATTAATTCATGTGTAACCCACTGTTTTCAAATACAACAAAACTTAAGTCTGCTAAAATTTAGTCGATTTTTTTGAATTGTACTAATTTTGAAGGTAGGTTTAATCCTATGAGTTACACTATACCAGGATTTGTTGGATAACCTATCTCGGAAAGAGAGTGTTGTCATAGGAACGAGCAATCTTACCTCTTCCTTCATCAAAAGTGCCTTTGCGAAGGGTTTCAACAATTTTCTAACTGAAGAACAGTCACGTGACGTTGCGAAAATAACCAGTATCATTGGAGATGGGTTCAAGTGAGTGCGATTTAAGCCAAAACATTCCATTTCTGTTTGTACTTGTCTCAGCTTGAAGAGTTGGCAGTTTACATTATATTTATAGCTGGTTTCTTCTAAAATCGCTTTCAAAACAATTAAGTTTGAATTGATCTTTCAGCATAACTGAAAAATTCTCTAAAGAAGAAAATCCCAAAGCGATCTTCAAAGACGTTCTGAAATCCGGTTCAAACGCTCGAGAAATTTGCGTCGGGACTGTCCAATGTAAGTTGTTTGTTAGAATGACCAATCATGATTTTAATTTTGCTTTCACCTTGTAACTTGATTTTACTCATCAACTTGCACTGTATCATATGTGAGTTTCGAGTTTCGACCAATCAACTACAATGTAAATGATGAAATGATCTTATCCATTCAGCTCTCCAAGAGCTCCGTGCCCTAAAAGACCGTATCATGGACTTAAAATGGAAGCTTGATCCCACTGGCGTAGTCCTCAGTGTTGAGCTGGGACAGGAACTTTTTCAATCTACTTTTCTCATCGCTACAAAAATTATTGGAAAGAAAATTCTTGTAAGTTTTAATAAATCAGCCATGCTCAATGCTCGTATTCTTTAGTGCAACCTTTACCTTTTCTCAACTCCACATTCTTATTCCAAAAACCGTGTGCTTATCATTGACTTTGCGTTATACGGTATAATCAAATTATTAAGAATTTAAATGGGTTTGAGGGACAACCTTATTTTTTTCTCTGTAAACGTGATCCAGTTTTTTAGAGAACGTTAATAGAAAATCTTTTAAACGTGACTTCTTTACTTTTTGCCAGGATTTCTTGTAAGCACATGACTGAGAGAACAAAATTACAAAGGTTCCGCTTTGTATAGCGGAACCTTTGTAAGCGCATTGTATAAAAATGTTGATTCAGTCGAAATTCTGGATTTTATCCTGGATAATAACCTGGACTTAAACGTTTGTTTAACCTAGGACGGACAAACGAGCTACAGCGTGGACATGTCGATGTTTGCGGAGTTTTCTAGCTACCTCGACATGGAGAAAAACTTTACTGTTTACTCACACTCGGACAAAACTAGTTACAGCTCTCTCTACGGTGGGTGTGTTTTGTTTACCAGGGTGCTTGTTCTGCAAATATAACCTTTATATTGCTTACTGAAAATAGAATTTATAAAAAGGGGGTCCTAGTTATGTTTATAGTAATCATAATATCATCTGATTCTGATTTTTATAATGGTGTCCCTAAAGCTGAAACACAAGAAAATGTTTTTTCTTTTTCTCATCATCTTTCGCATCGACAGGGAACACGGAAGAAGAAGACGATCTGATACTAGAAGGTGAAATGGGGCAGGTAGAAACTGGAGACTGGATACTGCTTGGTAACGTGGGGCTGGCCGACTGCAGGGATCTGGATATGATCCTCCTCGACAAGGACTACAGGTACAACTCAGGGACGAAACCAGGGGTTCTAGAGGGGTTCCAGATTATCCAGAACCCCCACCCCCTATGAAAATCCTAGCTACTTCTCTGGTACAACAGAGTATAACAGACAAATAATTTCGGGTATATATTTTGATGATGATCATGTGACACATTTTCTTTTTTACGGGTAACTCTTTATCCTCTCTTCTTTACAGGGTGGTGACACCTAGAAATCCAAGTCAGGCGTTTTCTAACTCCCTGGATTTAGAATCCAGCCTGCTCACCGTCTCCGCATAGATAACAAGAAAATATTTCCTCTTCTTCTCTTGTGAACGGTGTTTCAAGGTTCCTCTTTGGGCTAGAGATAATAGCTATATTCGTTTCATGGCTGTTTTTTCCTAAAAATGTGTTCGGACCGGTTTTACTCCCTTTTTGTCGTGTTGAAAAAATGTAATTTCAATTTTATCGTGAAAAAAAACCAAAATTTTTGTGATTACTAAAACTTTAAATGTATGCATGCTGATTATAAGTTAGATCTTTTTATGTACGCAAGTGATAGCGTAAGTAGAGGTTGCTGTGGTATCTTGACTGACATTTTAGGGTAAAACGTGGCTAGATTATAGGTTTATTGATTATATTTCTACATTTCGATCAAGTAAAGAATGCTAAAAATATTCAAAATCCTGATGACTAATGCATGTGCTTCTTATTCGTATCGTTTTTGATTTTCAAATTTAATCATGATGAGACGTTTTTACTAATTTTGTTGCTTATGCTACAGATGGAAAATGGCACCTAAAAAGTCAAACAACCATGAAAGCAAGCAGAGTTTTCGAATACAACACTATATACTTATGGAAGTGGAATTAGAAAATTAAACTTCTTCATTTAAACTTAAAGTTAAAGTGCATTGCGCCAGAGCTGTTATAGTGTTTTATGTCATTTTGTAACTCTAAGTCTAAGCACATGACGGGGTAAGCAATTTATTTTGTTCAATCTGAATAAGATTAAGAGGTCTCGTATATTCAGTGCGCGCACTGATAGTTAGGGGAAAATAATAATAATCTTCTTCTGCAAAATACACGATTCACTTATTGGTTTTCGTTGACGTTGTCGATCTGACTCACTGTGAGTTAGCTATAGAGCGGTAAACATGGTATCACAAAGATTAGAGATGATGTGTATGTTATCACGACGGATCACTGAAGTATCGATCAGAAAACTAATCGATTGAACACTTATCAGATTTTCATTTATTTTCCAATTTGCACTTTTCCATATGAGCAATTAATTAAACGATACAACGGGCAAACATTAACAAGCATTGGCATTGCAGCGCTGTCAATCACGGATATGCAGGATATAGTGGAGCATCTTCGAGCTTTGCTTTAGGTGCAGAGGTCATTGGCCAGTAGGCAAGCAGGAAATCTGTAATCCACCAATCAGGGTGTAGAAAGTCGGTCACGTGCCTGAAAAAATCTGTCCTGCGTTGAGGTAATGAAATTTGGAATGTGTTGGTTAGACTACGCAATTTGATTATATTTCAAATCTTTGGGTCGCTCTGGGAGCTTGTGTAAACAACGCCAATATTGAGCGGGGATGCTGGATTCCAATAAACGGTCACGTGATATTACTCAGCCAATCAGAGCCCACCATCGGGTCACCTGCAGCCAATAAAAGCAATTGACGGTGGCACGTGTGCGCGGCCTGCCCCCTCATTGGCTTGTTCATTTGTCACGTGCACGCCTTACGCTGCCCGGTCTCGTCCCTTTTTGGTTCCGATAAATCGAATAGCTTTGCACATGCACCTCTGTCTTTGTGTACGTTTCTCTGTTTGTCACCGCGATGTCCCACTCCCACCAACACACCATGAGCTTTCTCGACCAGATCAAGGACGAACGATATCCCCCGCCACACGGTTCGTATAATCTGCTCCGTCGCAAAGTTACCATGAGGGGTATCACTGCACAGGCATAAGCGTGTAGTTATAGTTGTTTGCAGTGACACCTTTATAATGATATGAATATCACTATCAGCAGGACGACACGTATATATTAGTGATCGTGTCTGGAGGCTGGACATTTATACCTCCTTCATGTATAGGGGGAAAGCGTGAAGTGAGGTATCATCTTGGTATCACTGTCAGATTAGCTCCGCAAATCGAGATGAAATATTGCTTTGATATTGATATTGGGAGAACTTATGTGATTCTCAGCTCATTTGATATGTGCAGCCGTCCTCAACACCGTTTTTCATGTCCCCATCATGTGTATTGTCGTAGGTCGTTTTCTGTAAGCCTCCGCCGATGATATTCTCGTTATTTGCTTGTCTGAGTAGAGTTGTCTCGTTCTCTCGGTGGTTGGAACCCAGGCGAAAATTAAGGAGAATGGAGATGCGTAGGTACCCGGTTTACTCAGTTTAGTGGTTGGAATCCAATAGACATGCTAGTAAGTGATATTTCGGTAAATTATGGGCAGGAAAATATTGACAATATACATGCGATGGTGTTACATGTTAGTGTTACACACCAGGTCAAGCAGCTGCATGATTTCGTCATGTGAGACTCCCATATCAAATGGAAAACGAAAAAAGGATATAAGATTTGACAATCGTTTTGACGAATGTTCTAGGTCAGACTGAATTTTTTGCGTGGCGGTTTTTGTTTTCGAGCTGTATGAGTGTGTGCTAATAAAACAATGTAGGGCCAGCTCGAAAAGGCAAAGAAAATAACAGTTAAGCATGAAAAATGTGATAGCAGAATATGTTAGCGGTTTACTTTTAGTTTTAGTGTTTGCGTTGGTAAGTATGAAAAGTTAAATATCTCAAGTTAAAAGAAGAAACTTTTGGCTCAACAAAATTCTGGAATTAGCTTAGCCGTGATACACAAAATTTTATTGTCGTATCGGTAACCGGTATGAGTTTTGTAGTCGATGTGTCTAACTCTAAAGTTGCATTACCCTGTTTACCATGAGCAATGACGATTGGTTTCCGTTTAGGGATCCACAAATAAACCAGCAACTTTAAGCTTTTAGGGGACTTTAATTTAAGATTTAAGTTGTTTCTTGAAGCCCAGGCCGGGTGAGACTGAGGGACATTAGAATCTGAGCCATGATCAATTTCAATGTCGGATGAATGAGCGTCACAATCTAGCAAAGTTGATAAATGTTATAGTGATAAACATTTACCACATAGTTAGTTCTTAATCTTATTTTGATCGAGAAAACATCAAGCAAAAGGAATGTAAACCTTCTCAACATGATCAAGTGAGACCTACATTAGCTTCTTTAGAGCCCTCAAACAATGGCAGCCCTCCAAGTTTCCCTGCTTCACATATCTGGAGCTATTTTTACGTGAAGTAAGAAATAGTGGACCACCACCGCTCTTGTGACCGCACATCCGCCCTAGCTTCTCCGAGACAACTCGTCTACCCGTATCACTGCCTAACTACCAATCAGCTTCACGTATTGAGAGCGGGCTATCACTTTCTTAGCCAATCAGAGCTGAGATCTTCACTTGCCAATTGGAGAATAGATATCAGATTTAATAGCCAATCAGAGCGCTGGGAAGTGTTCATGTGATATGTGTAACTCGTACTGGGGTCATGCAGCAAATACACTTGGGGCTCTGCTAATTCTGTTTATCATTTTGAATCAAATCGTAGTTGTTGACCATCTTGGAAATTTGAATTTGTGTGGCATTTCATTGTCACCTTGACCTACTTTCAAGTTGGTAGTACAATCTACAAACTCTACTGCTCTTGTGAATCCTAGCCTCAACTTCAAGCATCACAATCCTGCTCTTGCTATAAAGTCAGACTGTGGCAATTAACAGTACTTCAGGCCTCACTGAAAATAGCAAAACTTTGACATCAACACGAGTCTTCGGCATTATGAAATTAACGCCAGACCTAGAAACTGTTGTTTCCCTCGGTAACAAGAGAGAGTTCCCAGAGGTTGAACCAGGTTCAATGAAAGGGGGATCATTTCCTTGTCGGGTTAAGCGTGAAGTTGGCGTACAATGCGAGCAGTTTCATTATGAAGTTAGACACGAAGTCGGTGTTAAGTGCGAACAGTTTTCAACTCTAGCTTTGGCCTGCAGTTCAGTTTGGAAAAAATCGCATCCTTTCTCACCACAGAGGACGTCAACTCCTTTACCTTTTACTACCGCCTCCTCCACTACCGCCTCCTCTACTACTGCTTCCTCCACAACCGCCTCCTCTACAACCGCCTTCTCTACTACCGCCTTCTCTACTACCGCCTCATCCACTACCGCCTCTCACTTACCGCCTACCTCCACACGAACTACTGTTTCTTTTGGTATGCATTATGTAGTTGGATTTCGATTCAGTGACTCCCCAAAAATCGTGGGGTAAATTATTTCATGAAACTTCAATTAGTTTGACCTATAAACTTAAAGTAAGGAATTAGACCCGCAATGATAACATTCTAATTTGCATTTGATATTTTTAAGCTTGTCTTAACAGTTCTGTAGAACAGGAGGACACAATTTTTACAAAGAATATGGCATCTTAAATTTACTTTCCCGGTAATTTGACGAAATTCAAATATGACACAAGTAAACTCAACTTTACAACTCTCACAAAGTCTACTACACGCTACGTTAAGGCTCCACTCTGGTCTTCGGTGCGAATCCAAATATGCTGCCCACTCGCTACCGGACATGCTAATTGATTTTCCTAATATTAACAGACGTTATATACGGCTCTTAAACAAACAAACCTTCTACGAACGATGAACCAAAACATTGCTGATCGGTGTACCTCAAGAATGCTGTAAGTTTCGTTTAATTTCCTGTAGTGTTCATGGTCTCGGTCTACTTCCGTACTTTCCGTTAGATTTTCTCCGTAAAGTGCCATCAAGGAAGAAACTAACGAAAAGTCACATCACATCATTACATGCTTGTCCCTAAATCAAAATGTCTCTGAATAGTTGTCGGTTTTTCTAGACGTCATGATTAAAACATGCAGGTTGCATCACAATTAAATTTTAGTGGCTGTTCTTAGAAAAGGTCTGAAAATATCCCTTTTTAGTCTAATCTGAAACGATCTGCAGTCTCAATAATCACAGTTCCCAGGACAACGTATCAAATCGTCCTAATTGAATATCTATTTACACATTCTTAATCATGTGTCAAACTGACCTAGCACCTCTTCCCATGATCACGTCCCGTCAGCAGACATTTTGAGTCGTAACCCGCTGACAGTCTACTGAGGAGCTTGTAGTTATTATGTTTGTATCACGTTACTACAAGCTGATCACGTGACGAAATGCCCCTGTCTTGATCACTGAGAAACTGTACTGGTCACGTGATAAAGAGGTCTCTGTCTCGTGATATTCAGAGGGTCTGGGTCAATTAAGAAGTTCGAATCTGCTAGTCAATTATCGGTGGGAACCAGCACTTTTCACGGCTCCTTAAAAACCGATCTTCTCCATTTGGCATCAGTGCAGTTTCCTGTTCATTTCCTTTTTGAAACATTTTACAACTTAATCTTTTGATTATACCCGGTGGATTTTGATCCAGATGACTATAAGTATTGAGTGGTGTGCTATTTGCGGTATGTCATATCAATATAAGACTGATATTTGGAATTTTTTTCTACTTTACATTTTACCTGAATTTTAAACTCCAATCCTATTTCAAATTTGTCGAATTATCTCGGACTCAGGCCCACTTCTATTTCTATTTGACCTCGGACATCGGATCTCTTTATCAGATTAGAGTGTGGTCACATTTATTTCCTGTCGTGACGAAATGTAGTGACATTGGCATTTGTGTAGTGGACTAGACTTTAGCTGCAATTGCTATTTGTCAACCAGAAAATCGGTGCCGAAAAGGTGCATGCCACAGAAACATTTCTATTTAGCTATTCACACAACTACTGTTTCTAACATCGGACTTTGTCACTGTTGCCATGACAACAGAGCATTACTTGATGTGTGTTGTTATGGAAACAAGCAAATAAGGACAAGTTGAAAAATTCACGCTGGATGCAAACCACGTGGACATATGTTCTAATTTTGTTAATTTGGGCTGAGCTTACAACTATAGATATGTTTGTGGTATACATAAGTAGTTTCCACTTTCCACAAACAGCCAGTATAATTCGCCTTACTCCGACCCAATGACTAACCCCCACATTTTCAGACGATGCGGCTGTAGCGCTGAAACCTGGGGAACCCCAGCAACTTCACCACATGAAGCCCCACACAACGGAGCACGTCCCACGAGAATTGGTCAAAGTTCCTCCCGGCTGTGACAACTTTACTCAAGTATTCCCCGATTGTGCTTTCTCGGAGGAGCAATTCGGTTTGTTTCTCTCTTTCACTTTCCTCTCTTATTTGTTTTCAAATCGATTTGAATTTCGGTTTACTCTATCTTTCATTTCACGTTATTTTTGGGGTAAGGTTTTGTCGACTTAAGAAAACTGCATACATTCTAAGTTTTAACCAAAACAAATAACCCTCCAGAGTATGTACTGAAGGAGCTGGAGAATAGGGGAGATCTGAACGCCCTAGACCGTTTCCTGGCCTCCATACCTCCTCAAGTATCACAACATCTAGGTATTTACGGGTCAATGTTGGGTTTATTGTTGCCTTGCCGGGATTTCCTTGTCGGGGTGGATCACAACCAGTCTAAAATTGAATTCCGTCATTAAGACTACGTTAAAAAAAATTCGTTTAAGCATCCCCCACCCCCTCAAGCTGTAACCACTGCAATGGTAACTACTGCAATGAATTGTAAGACGAAAAAACAAGATTAGAACTTAAAAGATTTGAGCTTATGGTTTTAAATGCACCCTCTCGAAATCTTACTCGACTCAAACCAGGAATGGACGCTTGCCAGCGCCTGACTAAACCCTTAAAACCTCTTTCTTCCCCAGAAAACAACGAGTACCTTGTGGCAGCCAGAGCCATGGTCCGTTACCAAAAGGGAGAATACCGGGAATTGTTCTCTATCTTAGAGGAGAACAGCGTAAGTTTTTGTTATTTTCCGTGTTCTTTATGTCATTTACAGTTACTCTAGTGGCAAAACTTATATTTAACACGACTACCCCTTCTCAATTCAATTTCACAAGCGTTACTCTAAAACTCTTCCAATATTTCTCCTAACTATAGGTAACTTCCCCCATATCACCTAATTTCTAATTTCATATTTCTAATTTCACATTTCACCTAATTCTCCTCCCTCCCCAGTTCGCGAAGGTATCTCGAGCTCCACTACAACAGATGTGGCACGATGCTCACTACAAGGAAGCAGAGAGACTGCGGGGTAGACCTCTGGGGGCTGTCGACAAGTACCGGGTCAGGAAGAAGTACCCTCTTCCTAAAAGTATCTGGGACGGAAGTCAGAACAACCATTGTTTTAAAGGTACAGTCAGGACCACCATTGTTTTAAAGGTACAGTCAGAGCAACCATTGTTTTAAAGGTGCAGTCAGAACAGCTGTTGTTTTAAAGGACAGTCAGAACAACCATTGTTTTAAAGGTACAGTCAGAACAACCATT